>CAUYSK010112693.1:0-41906 GCA_963575035.1 Avahi laniger | reverse complement strand
AAGATATTTTCCTATATTTTTTTCCAAATGGTTTAAAACTTTGTTTTGCATTTAGATATTTAATGCCTCAGAAAGTAATCTGTTTTTTCCCCCGCACTGAAAGTTAATTTTCCCAAGCACCATTTACTGAGTAGTCTATCCTTTCATCAATGTATGATGCCATCTCTGGTATGTCCCAAGTTTCCATATGCTTGAGCCTGCTTTGAGATTCTCTGTTCTGTTCCATTTTCTTTTTGTATATAATTTGCAATATATATTTTTGATAGGGCAGAACTCCCAACCATTTTATTCTTGAATTTTTGTGTTCTTAGGTTCAGAAATGTTTATGAAAACTAGTCACTGTTTTCTGTTTCCTATAGGGGTATTGCAAAGTATCAGTTAGGACTCTTTCTCTCACAGGGAACACAAAGTACTTCTGACTATTTTAAGCAAAAAGAAGTGGGGTAAGGGGGAGGTGGGAAGGATTTGTTTTGTGTTTTTTTGCAAAAATACAGAGCTCGGAATTGGCAGGAGAGTAAGAGATCTGGCTTAGAAAACGGGTCAGATGCAAGGTAGTGCCAGGAGACCAGGCAGAGGGAAGCACAGCCAGGGCAGCCTGGAAGGTGGTGGTGCCGGGCCATCCACCTCCTTGGCTGCAGAATGGACCCTCAGCGGGATACAACTGAACTGATTTTATAGGACTTACCTGTCAGCATTGGACATTGCCCAGCCAAGAAAATGATTTTATGTGATATCGCTGCAGAGCCACTCCAGTTTTCTTTAACTAAAAGATGCTGAAATCTTGTCATCATCAAGGATGAGGATATTTGACTTAACCTGTTCTCCTATGTCTCAGGTGAACAAACAGCAAATTCACATCAACTGCATCAAATGATTTCTATACAGGTTCAAATGGTGGGTCTTAATCCTGGCTGGATATCAGAATCACCTGGGGAGCTTCTTACTCATGCCCCCAACCCTCTTAAGACCAATTAAATCAGAATCCCTGGGGTTGGGGGTCCTCTTTTCCCATCCAGTGATGCTAATAGGCAGGCAACGCTGAGAGTCACTGAGCTAAAAAGAAACAATTGTGCTAATACCCATTAGACATGAGCTTGCTTCTGTACCACAGCTGTTCCTCCGTATTCTGTTTGCACAGTAGCACTATCATACAGACTGGAAAGAAGTATTGATAGATTGAAATCGTTTCAAAATTACAGTTTATCGATGGAAGCAAAGATTGGTGGAAGATCGACACATTCTTCAGACATAGTTAAATATTCTTGATGAGATGTGGCAGGACATAATAGTGTGTGAGTGAAATAACGGTACCTGCAATCAGCTTCTCTCTCATGGGCAATATTAATTTGATTTTTTAAAAAAAAAAAAGTTCTTTATGACGGGCGCGGTGGCTCACACCTGTAATCCTAGCACTCTGGGAGGCCGAGGCGGGTGGATCGTTTGACCTCAGGAGTTCAAGACCAGCCTAAGCAAGAGCAAGACCCTATCCCTGCTAAAAATAGAATGAAATTAGCTGGACAATTAAAATATAAAGAAAAAATAAAAATTAGCCGGGCATGGTGATGCATGCCTGTTGTCCCAGCTACTCGGGAGGCTGAGGCAGAAGGATTGCCTGAGTCCAGGAGTTGGAGGTTGCTGTGAGCTAGGCTGATGCCACAGCACTCTAGCCAGGGCAACAGAGTGAGACACTGTCATAAAAAAAAAAAAAAAAAAAAGTTCTTTATATCCTTAAGAGAGGAAAATCACATTTTGAAGAGAAGCCTTACCGACTCATAGATTTATAGTTTAAGGGAGATGAAAGACTCCTTTTGCAAATGATGTACTATACCAAACTTTATTTTCATCAGCAGAAAATCATGCCGATAGACTTAATTACAGTAAACAATTTGGCAATTAGGATCTATCAGAACGTGATCTGAGCAATTCCGATAGCAAGAAAGCTACTCCTGAGGCATACTTGTCTTCTTCAAATTTGAGTGATTTAATTCTTTAGATTGGTTGGAGTTCTAGCTTTCAGAAGAGGGAATTCTTGGAACCATTCTAAAGAGGTCTTTGATGATTTCAGAGTAAAATATTTAGTTTAATCATGTGTGAAGATCTGTGTTTCCATAATCTGTTTCCAAAAACTATACTTCGGTCAACATCCTCGGATATATATGTGATCCTAAAATCTGAGCCCAATACCTGTGCCCACTGTTAGTGGTGTGTTACAGATAGTTGAATAACTTGCTCATTGGAGGAGAAAGTCCTGATACGTCGTGGTTGCCTATTTCCATGATGTGGACACTCCCACTATGATCCAAGTGATTTCAAGCTACTAAATTGAGGTCCCTTGACACAGAATTGGGAAGAGTTGCACAGTTGCACACCATTGTATAATAATCCCACTCTACAGATACAATAGACATAAATAAAATTAAGAGCATAGAATAGTAATATCATAATGAGGAAGTGATGAGTTTTAAATATTAATTACCTCTGCTTTTAATATGATTTGTTCAATTAAATTTATATAGTTTAATTTTTAAATAGATTTCATTTTTTAGTTTTAGATTAACAGCAAAATCGAGCAGAAAGTACAGAGAGTTCTCATATGCTCCCTGCAACTGCCCCCCACAAAGCTTCCCCCACCCCACTATTAATATCCTATGCCACGTGGTACATTTGCTACAATTGATGAACCTACCTTCCCTCATCATTTTCACCCAAAGTCCTATAGTTTACATTAGGGTTCACTCCTGGTGTCGTATAGTTTATGAGTTTTGATAAATGCATAATGACATGTATCCACTCTTATAGTATCATACAAGATGGTTTCACTGCCCTAAAAATCTTCCATGTTCTGCCTATTCATCCCTTTCTCCCCCCAACCCCTGGAAAACACTGATCTTTTTACTATCTCTGTAATTTTCCTTTTTCCGGAAGGTCATATAGTTGCAATCTTACAGTTTGTAGCATTTTCAGATTGGCTTCTTGCACTTAGTAATATGCATCTAAGATTGCTCCATGTCTTTCTATAGCTTTTCATAGCTTGATAGCCCATTTCTCTTTAGTGCTGAATAATATTCCATTGCCTGTATAAGCCACCATTTATTCACTCACTGAAGGACATCTTGGTTGCTTTCAAATTTTGGCAGTTATGAATAAAACTGCTATAAACATCCATGTGCAGGTTTTTGTGTGGACCTAAGTTTTCAACTCATTTGGGTAAATACCAAAAGAGTGAAATTGCTGGATCCCTAGTTTAATTTTTAATAATGCTGTGTTTAACAATTGTCTTAGAAAATTCCTGGAAATTTAACAAACAGCTCTCATTAGCCAGTGTGAGCCAGCTTGGCACAGCACTGCATTATAATCCCACCCCTCCTCTCCCTCCAAATTGTGCTTAATAAAAATTCAAACTTGAGATTTTGGGTGGCTCCAAATGAAGTCCATCTGCGTTATAGTCTTTAAAATGTTGCTTTTGTATGAGTGTATGTATGTTCTAATAGGCTTATTAAGTCAAAATATAGACTGTTTAGTTCTTGGCTTTCTAACAAAAGCAGGTCAAGGCTAGTTTCGGCCTTTTTTGCTCCTCACAAAGCATCATGTGCAGAAACTCATCTGATCGGAGGGTCTCAAACTGTTCTGCAGAATCTCAAGGGCTGCTGAAGCACAGCCTGGGAACCACCACACTGTAAGTAGAAATGCTCCTGCCCCCGGTCATTCTCCCCACGGTCCCTTCAACAGAGCATCTTCACTTTTCTGTTCAATGTACTGGGTTTCTGCATTAGATTTTGTTTGAAGAAGAATTTCTTTGACTATAAAAACTTTCAAACTGCTGCCTTGGAACTCAAAATGTTAATGAAAGCATTGGACTGAGTTTCCCACCACTGTTTCTGGATGCATCAACCATACTCTTCCAGCTGTGCTTGCTGCCACCTCAACGAAAATTGCTCTGAGGATTAGAAGTGTGTTTGGAGAGCAAATGCCTCTGGCACTACAGTCCAAGACATCCACATCCATAGCAATTATAAGAAAGGGAGAACTAATTATTATAAAGGCAAAGGTGCTGTCCACTTTGTTACAGATATGAGTGGAATTATTTTAGATTCATCCCTGGAGCTGCCAGTTAACTCTGTAAAATGTTGAAAAGAAACAAATATGATCAATTTTTATTTTACTCTGATTCAATCAATTCTTCCTAGAGGGAAAACCCATTAAGATATAGCTTTTGTCCTCAAGATTTCATATAAAGTCTTGGCTGAAACATTTGCCAGTCCCATTAGGCGACACTCCCTACAACTGAGATTCCCAACCCCCAGGCTGTGGACCAGTACCAGTTCGTGGCCTGTTAGGAACTGGGCCACACAACAGGAGGTGAGCGGCAGGTGAACAAGCAAAGCTTCATTTGTATTTACAGCTGCTCCCCATCGCGCGCACCACCACCCAAGTTCCTCCTCCTGTCAGATCAATCACGGCATTAGATTCTCATACGAGTGTGAACCCTACTGTAAACTGCACATGCGAGGAATCTAGGTTGCACGCTCCTTATGAGAATCTAATGCTTGATGATCTGAGGTGGAGCTGGGGTGGTGATGCTAGCGCTGGGGAATGGCTGCAAATACAGATTATCATTAGCAGAGAGGTTTGACTGCACAATAAATGGAATGTGCTTGAATCATCACGAAACCACCCCTGCTCCCATTGCCCTCCCCTGGTCCATGGAAAAATTGTCTTCCATGAAACTGGCCCTTGGTGCCGAAAAGGTTGGGGGCCACTGCCCTACAACTTACATTTGTTGTTTGGTACAGAATTCTCTCCTATCACATTCAGAGGTTTAACACATTGATTCCAGGCAGTCTATACTTACATTCTCTATATAACTAATTGGTAAGTGCTGTGTATCATAAAACACAACCTGGAAGCTAGACCAGGAATGTTAGAAAAAAATACATAAAGCATCCTCCTTGGTATCGTGTCCGTGGGCTGTGCTCATACTGCCTATTCTCGTGATAAATGGATGCACTTTTTACATCTCTGCTTTGTGAGGGAAGCATCCATTTGCTCAAGTCTGTTTTAGAGTAAGTGAGAGGAAAATTCTCTTATGTATGTTTTCCCTTTTGTAAGCAACCTTCTAGAGAGATTTATAAACCTCCTTATTTTATTTTTGTTCCCTCCTTCCTTTGTGTGTATGGAGGGATTGCAGCTGGGTCTCTCCCTGAGTGTGACTTAGTAGCTACTATATTTTTAGAGTTCATATTAGAGTGATTAGAAGACTTGTAAAGATTATGTAAATTATATATCATTAAAGAAGATATGTCAGGGGCTTTCCTACAGATTTTGGATGCTTTGAATTGAAGGAACAACATGGTTCTGGAAGCTCTTTTCAGTACATCTGGGGACAGATCTTGTTATTTGGAAATGGGCAGTGATCTGAAACTACTGTATTTCCAAGATCTTGGGATCAAAAAATGTCAAAGCTTCAAGAAAACATAGAGTCCATCTGGGTGAACCTAATTATTTTTATACAGGAGGAATCTGAACTCTGAGAGGCCAGCTAGCCTGGAGGGTGCCACACAGCTCAGAAGTGGTACAGTCAGGAGGCCACGCCCAGGTTGGCCACTTCACTTTTAGGGGGTTTTTAGTTTTTGTTTTGTTTTAGCTTCTTGAAAATTTTCTGGAGGGCAAGACTTTAAATAAAAAGTGTAAAGCATCCAGGCTGTGGTTGGGGAGCTGAAAGTGCTTGTGAAGGGAGTTTTAGAGGAGCAAAAAGGAATTCAGCCTCCCTTGCTTGCAGCATGAGACACTGGCAGATGGTTTCTTCTCTTCCCCTTTAAAAAAATTAAGTAAGAATGCAAAGAAATAAGTTAGTAGAATTCTAAACAGCAAAAGGCTTACTGAGGTCTAAACATGTCCTAAAAGGTAGTAACTACAGAGTCCTTTGCATCTTCAGGAATGTGCTGAATTGCTCAGACAGTCTAGACGGTGAAACTCTGCCTGGTCCTTCCTAACCTTGAGTCAGACAGGCAGGGCTCCAGCTGCCCTGACTGCAGGTCCCACCTAAGCACCCGAGAGGGGAGGTGATGTGCAGGGCAAAAGGGCCAGCAGCGACCACCTGGGCTTTTGCAAACCCCAGCAAATAACAAACAGCCCTTCCCTGGTTTGCTGACAGGTTCATTTCTGGGAAAGTTAAATACAGGCCTGGCTCTAGGCAAAATTGTAAAGTAGGTGAGTCTGTTTCCAGCACATTCTCCTCTTCCCTGTTAGCAGGAGCCTGTTTTAGCTGTCACCAGGGTCCTGAACACACACACTGGACTGCTGGCTGCAACTTCAGGCCCTTCCCTCCCTCCCTCCTCAGCGGCTTTGCATGCTCAGCCCTGGGCCCCAGGGCCGCCCGGCCTGTCCCATTCTAAGCCCAGCCATTCCAGCTGACTGACTTGTGCCAGTGTGCTAATCGCTGCCAACGGAGTCATTCATTCACTTTTTCCCAGGCAATATGCTCTCACCGCAACCACAACTGGCTGGAGACAACTTAATCGGATTATTCAGCTGGTGGAACTTTCCAGCGTGGAGGCCCGTTGCAGAGGGGGGAGGCCAAGGGAGGGAGAGCAGGCAGGACTTTGGCCTCTGATTAGCAGTTGGTCACTCACTCTTGCTCTGATGGAAGGCCCCAAGAAAGGGATAGACGACATGACACCTTGAAGGCTTTTCCATGGCACTGGGATCCCATGAAACACCCTGCACAGATCTGCTTTTCTTAACACTCGCAAATCGCAATATGTACACTAATAATAAACTAACCAAGTTGGACTATTTCATGATGAGGCTTGTACATGCTGCGACCCCTTCTACAAGGCCATTCTTAGAGGACATAGGTTAGGAATTAGGCACGTCCTCTAATGACAAGCTCTCAGATTCTCTTAACCAGCCGCAGAACGCCAAGGTGCAGAGGGAATTTTGAGCTGTTCTTGGGCCTGTGTCCCTCTTGCATTTCTTTCTCAGTCCTCAATTTGGAGGGAGCAGGGCCGTGTTGTTGGAACTCAGAACTCTTTCTCTTCACCATCATTTTTTTTAGTTTAAACCATTTTCACTGTGTTTCTACACTGGTTTTAAATGAGGATGACATCATGGGAAGCATCTTTTAAACTACTATCCCTGTGACAGAGGGACCTTTGTGCTGGTGTGCAGAGTTTGCCTCTGTCCCTGTTCTGATAACCCTGGAAACATCGCTGTACAATTGTTTGCATCCTGGTATCACCAAGGTGCCCAGAAACGTATTCCTTCATGTTTTCACTCCTGTGTACCTGCTGATGCTCACCCATCAATTCCACTGTGTCACCACCTGAGATTGGTGGCCCCTTTGCCTGCAGCCAGTGTCAACTGTAGGCTGATGTCAGGGAGGAGTAGCCTAAACAGAATGGGTCCATTTAGACCCTGCCTTTCTCCTCCCCAGTTGGCGGAACCTGTGCGTGTGCTCTCTGAGTGATGCGGGACAGCGTTGTACCAGCTTAAACAGTGCAGGCTCAGGAGCTTGGTGGCCAAGGGGCCTAAGCAATCTTGGGAAGAATGACAGTGATGTTGCTTCCTCTAGGGATGACAATCTAAAGACTGGGCCCCCTGGAAGGGTTGGTATAAGGTGGGTGGTGACTGCCCAGAGATGCCCCGGCCTCGCCCAAGCACAGTCCCCACTCCTCTCCACCAAGGACATGCTCAGTTCCCGGGAAGAGAGCCTTTCCTTTTCCATTGAGCTCTGTAATTTTCTTTAGATAAACTAATGCCCCCAAAACAAGACAGGCATCCTTGTGGGCCATCTACACAGACGCTCACACACACACGCAAAATAATCACAAGACTCTATTTTAGAAGCAACTGGAATAATAGCTGAAGCATCCAGGCACAGTTTTGAGGAGTGTCTGTGAATGATAATTAAATGCGGCTACCTCCTACACCCAAGACAGCTTCCCCTTGCAGCGACAACTTCAAATGCAGTGTCAGCTGTGCAGTCTGTGACTTCCTTAATGCCAATGAGGCCTGCAGAGTTTCAGTGTCATGTGCCAAAAACTTAAAAATCAACTTTTGTAAAAGTTGTCACTTATGCCATGGCCAGCTTGCCATCCAGAGAAGGGGCCCCGGGAAGAAGGAGCCTTTGGCATACTCAGATGAGGGCTCAACGTGAGCATAAAACTCACAAGTATAGTCAACCAAAAAAAAAAAACAAATCACAATCTCTTTTCAGACTTCCTTTGGGAACGGAGGATGGTATTGGATCTCAGCCTGCTTTCCAGCTCCCTTCACTGTGAGAACAAGCTGTGATGCTCACAGGTTTGTGGAGGGGACTTAGCCACTGGAGATGTGGCCTGTGTGGCCTTGGCTGGGGTCCTGGAGGCATTTGTAGGAGGTGGGTCTCCTTCCTGAGCCCCTGCCTTGGGTGGGAGCATTGATAAGCCGGAGTCTCCCACTGTGGCCACCTGAGACTCGCCAGCTTGTCCCCTAGCCAGAACCCCCACTCGTGACTTTCTCCCTTCTCCCTCTTTTTCAGCTTTCTTGTCATGCCCTTTGCACTCGGTGCCATCAACCTGAGCTCTATTCTTCCTTCAAGGCCAAGTTCAAATTCCACCTGCTATATGAAATCTTTATTGCCAGAGGTAGCAATAACACAACAATGCCTTGCAAACATGCAATGGTTTCCAGCATTCCTGCTCATTGCCTCAACCAAGGGTCCTAGAGTTTTGGAGCCGTAAAGCCTTAGAGACCAGCCCACTGTGATTTTATGGAGAAGGAGGTTAAGTGAACGCTCGAGATGCCACTGTTGTTGGTGAGCAAGGAAGAGATCTGAGGCCTCTGGACCCCGCAGACCAGTATCCCCTCCATTGGAGACTCCCGCGGGGGTAACTCTTCCTGCATGCTGCAGGTGAGATGGCTCAGCTGGTGACTCACGGCCAGTCTCAGCTGCCTTATTGGTGGTGGTGGCTTCTGCTTCCTAGTCCAGTGCCTCAGCAAGACAGAGCCACCCTCCTGTGGGCAGATTCTTGCAGATTCTCCCTGTGGAACAGCTCTGGGACCAGGGGGCAAGGCCATCTCACCACCCTGTGACTCTCAGCCTTACACCCCACACTGTGTTGTTGTCATTTAAATCTTTGGACCCAATAAGTTCCTAGGCATAGGGCCAAGATTTTATACCCCCAGGCCCCATTTCACTGTTCCAGTGATTAGTGCAAGGCTTTCCCTAGATCTGTGCCAGGCTCCTGCCTTACCTGTCACTTCTTTCAGAAACAAGGGGAGGGAAAAGGTGGGGAAGACAGGAACAACAGGTGAGGACAAAGCCTTCCCTGTCTGAAAGAAGAGGTGGGGCACCAGGCTGAGGGCAGGGCAGTGGGAAGAGACAGTTTACACCTGCCAGGCCCACCCACCCCAAGCCTGCTGGGTGGGAAGAGTCTGTCCTGACAGACATGAACAAGGACAGCACACCAGCGGTCACTTGTGTCGGAGAGCTGCCTGCCCTCCCTTTGTTCCGCTTGGATCTAAAGGTCCCAAACCCTCTGTGCCCTGACAAATCCAGGGACCGGGTCCGGTCCCAGGATCCAACAGGCCATGTCCTGTGGACCTTGGTACAGCCTGTTGACCCACACCCTCCCCAGCTCTGGGGGCTGATGAGATACCAAGAGACCCCACCCAGGGGTTCCTCTCGCAAAGACATGAGACGGAGCGCTTTAGCAATGACAATGCCATTTCTGCCTCACAGCTGCTGTGCTGCCACAGAGGCCAAGCCAGAAAGACACCTGGCACTGGGGACATCTGGCCTGAGCCCTTGTCATTTGGTGGAAACTTATGCTGGGACCTCACCACAGGCATCTCTCTTTCTCTGGTGTCTTTTTCAATATTGAATTAATTTTGTTCATATTCTAGGTTCCTCTTCCTTTTGGGGGTGTGTCAGAAACAGGTAGACATGTGGTTGTCCTGCTGGGGAACTTGTTGGGTTCCCAAGGTATTGGGACCAGTGCCAGCTACACCCACAAAGCAGAAAATAAGTTTCTTGCTGACTTGCCTAAGGGTCTGATGTGCTCATGTGGCCTGTTGGGCTCTGATATTTCTCTAGAAGATTTTTATTTAAATGCATAGCTATTATGTGGGAGATTTAAAACAAATTGATCTTTATAGCAAATCATAATTATCCCTACGGAAGCACAGAGTCCTGTAGAAATAAGGCTCAGTGGGGCTCATTTTCAGTTGCAGGTATAGATTAGTTTTTTCACCTGAAACACGAATGTGTTGGACTAATCTCTCAAGGTTACTTTAACAACAAATATATGCTTTTGCAATCTAGAGAGGCAAGTGGTTAAGGATTATTTTTTATAAAAATAATGTCTTCTGACTTGCGTATTCATAGCACCAGTCTTGAGACAGATGCGTGAATGGCTGTCTCGGTTTCATAACGCAGAAGCCCTGGGAGGCCTGTCAACGCTTCCACCGAAGGCCTTAAGGTTCGGGCCGGAAACTCACACAGTTGGAACCTTAATCCATTATGTGAGGGCTTCTCTCCTCTAGGGATATCGCTGAACACGGAGAGGGCTGAAGAGTTCCCTGCCACTGTCCTGCCCCTGCTGAAGCTCAGGACACGGTCTGGACAAGCAAGGCCGGGTGGGTGGGGTTGGGGGCTGGACCTGGGAAGACGGTACCCGTTCCTGTGGGGAGGACAGCAGGTGGATTCTCTGTCATACGATTCCCCAGCATGGGCCCACCTGGGCCAGGTGCTCTGTCACTGAACATCACAGCACAGTGTCAGGCAAGTGTCCTCACCCGTCTTCAGCAGAGCTCCAGAAGGTAGGGAGCTTGCTCAGGCTATGCTGCTTTCCCACAGAAGACAGGCTTGTCTAGCAAGGTGGGCCCTGCTAGCCACCTGCCTGTTTGCCTCTCGTCCCACTCTGGAGACACCGGCTCTGCCGCGTGAGCTGTACCTCCTCCCACCCTGGGAACCCCGGCCTCCGCTGCCCTGGCTCCCAGTCGTGGCTTCTGGGCTCCTCTGGTGGGTCTGCTCTCTCTTCTCAGTGTGTCACTGGCCACGGCAAGGATAATGTTACTGACCACCAGGGACAAACGCAGCCAGTACCACTACAAACACACCATATGGTCTCTTTTCTTCTTTATGGGAATTGCACAAAATCAAACTGAGCAGCGTTCCGGTGTCTGGGGAGCCCCAGCCCACAGCAGCACTGCAGACAGCAAACCCATCTGCCAGAGGTCGCGCTGGATGCATCTCAACCAACACAGGGATTGCTTCTTGGCCTGACATGACTAATAATGAGTTGTGAAAAGGAAACGTCACTTAGCTATCAGTAACGAAAGGGATTTCCAATCAACCATGCTGCGGAAAGATGGAATTCTCTTCTATTCTCTGTGTAGAAAAGGCAATAAGGAATCAGTGCCACCTAACAAGGTTATCAGAGTGTGCAGCATAAAGGTGTGTCATATAGTTAATTAATGAAAACGTTATCTTATTTTCTAGGTATCCCAAGGCTTTTAAAAGTGTATAATTTGTTACAATGTTTCTGTTGTAAATATGCATTTAATTTCATGCGTGACTTTGTATAAGTCCTTTCGCATTCATTTTCTTAAAGAAGCCCTCCCTGGCCCCCAGTTGTGAGAGTTTCCAGTCCCGTAAGAGCTAGAGCTGGCCCTGCCTGCTGTATACCAGGTGGAGAAGCCTCGTGAGGAGGGAGGCATGAAGGTGGGTGCTGGAGGCAGGGCTCAAGGGGAAGGCAGGCTGGTGCCAGCGTGAAGGTCCCTGAGTGCCATTCTGAAGAAGTTCAGCTCCTGTCGGGGAGCCAATGGACTTTTGAACAGAGAAATGACAAGATGGGATTTGTGTCTTTAGATAATCCTGGAGGAAGACGGTAGAATGGTCTACAGGCAGGAAAAGGGGGTGACAAGGAGGTCAGTCAGGAGGCCAGGGCAGGGCATAAATGAGAGATAACGAGACCCTCCTCTAGGATGGGGAGGATGGAAGGGAGTTTCAGCAGCAGTTGCAAAGCAGACTGGGCAGAACTGGGGGACGGATGAGGAATCCGTGTGGGTGTGCCGGGGCACAGGGACGGGGCAGGGAGAGGAAGTACAGTGACAGAGAGAAAGACCAGAGGAAACTGGGCTTTGACCTTGGTGCCGGGGAGGATGGGAAGGCCATCCAGAGAGAGCCCAGGAGAAGCCGCAGCTCTGAGCAAATAATGAGCCCAGTGTTGGGCCCGAGCAGCCTCAAGTACTGCCCCGCAAAGCTGAAAGAATGAAATTATTTGAGTCAACAAACTACACATTTGATGCTCCCGGTGGCATGCCAGGCAGGCACGAGGCGCAGGGGAAGCTTGAGCAGTGGCCGTGACACAGCCTGGGCCCCAAGGAAGGGGTCACAGAACTGAAGCCACATTGCCCTCTTCCTGCGTTTTCTTTGACCAACATAGTATTTGAGTTAATTATTAAAAATAGGAAATGCACTCACATTGTTCAAAAGTCAGAACTTACAACAGGATATTTGCAAGAAGTTCCCTAGTTCCCCTCCCTGGAGGCGGTCGATGTTACCGGTTTCTTGCATATTCTTAGAGCTAGTTCGTGAATGCACAGGGAAATCTGCACAAACGCTCTCTTCACTTCATTGTGTGTTTTGGAGATAGATTTGTGTTAGTACGTTAAAAGCTGTGTTGTTTTTGATAGCTGCATACTAATCCTTCGCACAGATATACCAACATTTATTTAATCAGTCTCCAGTCGCTGACTGTTGGACTGTTTCACGCGTGTGCGAGTATACCTGTAGGACAAATTCCTAGAAGTGGACTTGCTAAGGCAAAGGACATGTGCATGGCATACATCAACACAGCAGTTTTTACAAACTGGCTTCGAATCTGCATTTAATATCTGCACCTCCAGCTCGTCATGGCCCCCCACTCCCAGCCCCTGGTGGTTATCTCGTGCCTTTGCAATATTCACCTGACTGCAAAGGCATTGAGAAAAATAGGTTTAAGAATGACAGTGCCTGGTTTCCAGTGCCAGCTTCATTGCTGACTTGCTTTTTGGCATCAGTGAGACAGAACCATTTCCGGGTGTTTTTGAGAGAATTAAATAGAGTGAGATATGTAAGAGCCTCGTGTGAAATGTAAGGGTTCTGTGAACATGCGTGATGCCGATGATCCGTCTCTGTCCCGAATCAGCGTAAAGGAGCGGGAGGTCTGAGAAGGGCCCCTGCCCTGTGCTCTCCTGCTGGCACCGTGTCATCTGCCCCACCAGCACTGGACTCTGTGAGACAAGGAACAGACCAGGCAAGAAAACTCAGACGCCCAGGGGCCTCTCTGCTTGGCTCACTCTTGTATCCCAGCACTTGGGGCACCTCTCATGGCTCAGCGGATTCCTGTTGAAGGCCTATGGGAGAATGGATCTCAGCCCCTTCCACGACTTCTGGACTGACTGCAGAAGGCCAGGTGGGCAGCTCTGACTGTGAAGTCAGCGTCTTTCCATTTCTCCAATACCCAGACCTCACTGCGCTGGGCCGAATAGTTTCCCCGTGAATTCATGTCTACGTGGAACCTCAGAATGTGGCCTTCTTAGGAAATGAGGTAGCTGCAGATGTAATTACAGTCACCTGCCACGTGACATTTCAGTTGACTGCAGGTCGCACGTATGACAGTGGTCCCCTAAGATTCTAATGGAGCTGCCACATACAGGTGGACCATTTTTTATCTTTTATACCACATTTTACTGTACCTTTTCTGTGTTTAGATGTGTCTACAAACACAAATCTTACAACTGTGTTACAGTTGCCTACAGTGTTCCGCACAGTCACGTGCTGCACAGCTTTGTGGCCCAGGAGCAGTGGGCTGTCCCGTAGAGGCCAGGTGTGCAGTCTAGATTCATGTATGTACACTGCCTAAGGATGCATTTCTCTGTTCCGAAGTGATGCGTGACTTTAGTTAAGATGAGGCCATACTAGATTAGGGTGTGTCCTAAATCCAATGGCCGGTATTCCTGTAAGAGGAGAAGTCACATAGAAAGGAGAGGTCCGTGTGAAGACAGAGGCAAGGGACACCGGCAGCCAGGAGCGAGGCCTGGGGCAGACACTCCCTCGGAGTCTGCAGAAGGGACAACCTTGCTGCCTGGGCTTTGGAATTCTAGCCCCAGAGCTGAGAGAACAAATTTCTGTTGCTTTAAGCCACTAGTTTGTGGCGATTTGTTACAGCAGCCTAGGAAACGAATACATTGTCCCTTTACCCTGTGCCTCGGTTTTATAAGTGACCCCAGATCTCTTTGACTGAATGCCACGCAGTTGTAGAACCACCCACACTATGCGGTGGGGGAGGGGGACGCATAGAAACTCATGGATAAGCCTGGGTTGCAATCTGGGCTCTGCCGCTAATGAACCGTGTGAGCTGTCCTGACGTCAGCTCCTCCACTGCACAAAGCGGACAGCAGTACACACCCCCACAGACACGCGCATACATCACACACCACACACACCATGTGCCACACACACACACCCACCACACACCACATACCATATACACACCACACACCATGCACACCACATATACAACACACACCACACACACACCACACACCGCATACCACACATACACCACACACTACACACACCACACATACACCACACACCACATACCACATACACACCAAAAACCACGCACACCACACATACACCACACACCACATACCACACATACACCACACACCACACATACACCACACACCACATATGACACACACCACACATACACCACATACCACATACCACATACACACCACACACCATGCACACCACAAATACAACACACACCACACACACACACACCACACACCGCATACCACACATACACCACACACCACATACGACACACACCACATATGACACACACCACACATACACCACATACCACATACCACACACACACCACACACCATGCACACCACATATACAACACACACCACACACACACACCAGACACCACATACCACACATACACCACACATCACATACGACACACACCACACATACACCACACACCACATACCACATACACACCAAACACCACGCACACCACACATACATCACACACCACACACACACACAGCACACACCACCTACCACACATACACCACACACTACACACACCACACATACAACACACACCACACATACGACACACACCACACACACACACTACGTCCCACAGATGACACACAACACACACCATACACATACCACACACATGCCACATACCACACACACACATCACACATGCACACCACACACCCACACCCCATACCACACAAACCACACCACACGCACTACACACATACACTATACACCAGACACACCACACACTGCACACATACACTGCACCATACACATATCACACATACCATGTACACATACCACATAGACACACATGTGCAATACCACATACCACACACACATATACATGCTGCATGCCACATACACACCATAAACATGTACATACACCACACAGTAGACACCACACACCGCCACTACACACATACATATACATAAAACACACATAACACACACACATAGAGCTGTTATGAGCATCCATGAAGTTACATGTGAGAGCGTGTAGCATACACAGAGAAGTTAATAAATGTTTGTTCTCTCTTCTTTTAAACAAGTGAAAAACATGTTGAAGTTTTTTCTTTGATTGAAAGAGAATAGTGCCCTACCTCTTACGATATTGAACCATGAGACATAATCTGGAGAAAACTTTTATTATTCAAGCAATTCATTGGCAAAAGAAGACCTACAATAAAATTGCTGATAAATATTAACTTTTTTGGCATGTCATATGCCATTATTATAAAATGCAATTAAATTTAATAAATTATAAAAATACAGCTGAGAATGAAGGAAGAACAGCGTCAGACATGCAGTTTTGTATGTATTTTTAGTGCCGTGACAGCTTTCATCTGTGGATCTCTTATAAATATTTACTACTTCTCTGTGAAACAGCTATTGGTGTCATTATTTTCATCTTACAGCGGGACAGACTGACATCACCACAGTTTCTGCCTGGAGTTTCTCTATTCAAATAAATCAACCCGCATGAAGAATGCACACATGTGTACCTACAAAGTAACTTTCTCAATTCATTATGTGTGGAATCTTCAGTGATTCTGACATCCTTCTCTTCTGATTCTTTTATTTATGTTGCTGGCACTGCTGGCTATTTATCCAACAGCTTTTCCTCCACCCTTCTTCCTTGCTGGTTGTCTTAGTCCATTTGAGCTGCTATAACGAATTACCATAGACTGTGTGGCTTCAACAACAGACATTTAGTTCTCACAGTTCTGGAGGCTGTGAAGTCCAAGATCAAGGTGCTGACAGATTCAGTGTCTGGTGAGGACCCACTTCCTGGCTTACAGATGGTCGTCTTCTCATTGTATCCTCCCATGGCAGAGACCAGAGAGAGAGAAAGCTCTCCTGTCTCCTCTTACAAGAGCACTAATCCCATTGACAAGGGTGCAACTGAATCACCTGCTAAAGGTCCCACTTTCTAATATCATCACCTTGGGGGTTAGGGCTTCAACCCAGGAATCTGAGAAACACAAACATTCAGTGCATAGCACTGCCAGAGATTGCCTCCCACTGTAGAGGCTGGAAGCAGCAGATACTCACTGCCCAGCCTCTCTTGCAGCTAGAGCTCATCAAAGCCAATGGAAATGAGGGCGCATCTGCTGAAGGACTCCCTAATAAAACAAAGCAGGTAAAAAGAACCTCTTTTCATGCCTTTTGGTAAACTTCTGTGATGATGGTGCCTGGGGCAGTGGCTGCCATCTTGTGGTCTTTTTGAGGGTGGCAGGGGTGGAGCAGCAAGGACAAAGGTCAGCCTTATGATGTGGCAGAGAAGAAGCACTCCAAACCCCCAGGATGTTTGTTATGTGAGAAAATAACAATCCTTATTTTTTAAGCCTCTGGAAATTAAATAGGCTGTTAATGACCAAAAGCATCTAAAAGGATAGATGGTGTCCACATTGTGCTTATGAACTTCTGCTTTATACCTTTGTCCAACATCTTTGGATGAAAGAGTTTCTGAGGAAGTTGGTTCATAGGCCTCTAATCTTGACATTTGTGTGGAGTAGGGGAAGGGAGCTTGACCTGAACAATTTAATGATGGCCAGCCACAGACCATGGGATATTTTCTATCCCAAACTACACAGTCTTCACTCAGGTCTCCTGGTATGGCTATGTTTAGTAACCTCACCATTTTCTTTAAAATAAAGCACCACATTTAGGAATTCACTAATTAGTGCATTGTTTCATTCATCAAGTAAACATTGAACACCTATAGTATACCAGGCTGTGTTCTAGACCCTGAGGACACAACAATGAGTAAGCTGGAGATGTGACCCCCAAGGACTTACAGGAGACAGGGGGACCAATAAGTGACGTGGTAAAAACCTGACTTGGATTAGTGAGGGTCTTGGCAGAAAACAGATGGCATATTCTGGAAGTTTCATCAAACAAAGTTTTATTAAACATCTGTTCAGATGCGTTTGATGGAATCGATAAAGGATGATGACTTGTATCTGTGGGAAGCTGTTACTGCTCTTAGGCTCGAAGGGGCAGATGAAAGCAGGGGTGTTCCTGGAACCCAGAGAGCCCAGAACAAGTAGAGCAGTAACCAGGGAAGGCAGCCACTGCCCACCTTCCCCTGCGGAGCCCAAGTCCCTACGCCAAAGTCAAAGGGACCAAAGCGAAGCAGCCAAGGAAGTTTCGACCCCTGGGCCCAGGAGACAGGGAAACACAGAGAGTGAGGGTGTCAGGGGGCACGGAAATAACCAGCACAATACTGAAAACTGGTTCCCTTCCTGGCTCTTAGTTCTGTCAATATTAACTATGATAATTGCCTATTTCGATTATTTTAAAGCAAGCACTCTTTTACACTTTCATTTTTCATACATCTTTATTTCAGGCTTGTTAGAAGAACCATCCAAAAAGGAGCTGAAAAGCCATTTGAGTCTTAGAGAATGTACAACTGCATGTACATTATCGACGCCAGGTTAATTAAAAATTCACAGCATTCAGTGCATGCAGCAGGCCCGAGGGGAAGTGGTAAGGATTAAAGAGATTTCATCCACTGCATGTGCATGGAAATTATGCACGACTCCTAGGATGGGAGCTTGGAAGGACAGGACAGGATGCATTTAACCTGATTTAGCTTTCGCTCAGGGATCCCGAGCAGAACACCCTCAACACCAGCGAACCTCATTCACTAAGCTGAGATCAAAATATGAGGGAGAAGAACACTTAACTTTTAATGAACTCTAATCTTTTTTAATCAAATTTATAATTAATCCTCATGCTACCCAGGCTAACATTGGAAGCTGTATTCATTAATTCTAATTATTAGCCATATTTCCTGCCCTAGAAACATATTCATATACTTCTTACTTTTTAAAGCAATAAAGCAATAGCATGATTGGAGAGTGATCGTTTCCCAACAGAACTGACAAGTTCTCAAAAGCAAGGTCTCTGCATATCACTCAGAGGACAACGGTGTCATTGAAAATTGTCACCTACCTCTCGCCACTGTGTACACAGAATCACTCACGTCTGAACTACCTGCCCTCTCTCTCAGTCCTGTCGTGGCTGGACTGTCGTGGCTGAACTGCTCTTCAGGGATCAACATCCTCTTCGTTTTCTAATTTAGCTTTTCTTCTATCAAAATTATATATGCACGTATTTTAAAGTCAAATTGTTCTATGAGGCTTTTTATGAAAACAGCAGCCTCTCCTTAGCATTTTCTGTGCCCCGAAGGCAACTCCCTAGCCCTGAGTGTAGCACATTCTTTTGGAATTCCTTCCCTGTCTCCAAATAACATGCTTGTGTTCCTCTTCCTTGAGTCTTTCATTTTTGGCTTTATCTATTGACTTCTTTTTATGGAGGAGAAACAATTCTGTTCTCATACATTTCCCCCAACCAATCATTCAACCCCTACTTCATTGAGACACATTTCTCGTCTTGTCATCCTCTCAACGTCAAGGTAATTTGGTTATAGAAGTATTCGGGGTTTACACAATCGTGCTTGTAAATGCTATTCACAGCTAAGTCACAGAGCACGCCATGATGCTTTTTCTTTCTCGTATGGTATTTTGTATTCCCTGGAGCTTATAGTTGCCCTGGGCTTGTGTGGGTGTTTGTGTGTACATGTGCACACTTAACTTTATGTGCACAATTTCATACCCACGCTCTCCCTTGTTGTGGCAATCTCCTCTCGACCTATTCAAACGTGCAAGAACATCTATCCATTCATTCTTCCTGAAGAAACATCCATGTCATATCCTTTGCTTTCTGCATTCCATTTCTTCTTCTTCCATGGTTCCTATGGTAGCTCCATAGTGATTTCTTCCAGAGGGAAAGTTCTTGAAATCCTGTATGTGCTAACAAGTCTATACTCTGCCCTCACACTTACTTGATTTCCTGACTGGGAACAGAATTCTAGGATAGAAATCGCTTCTCTTCAGAATGTTGAAAGCGTTTCTTCCTGGTCTGCTAGCTCTGGAATTGAAGTCTACCACCATCTGGCTCTAGATCCCTCATCTGTGCACTGATGCTTGTCTGTGGAAGTGCTTTAGGTCTTCTCTTTGTCTTCAGTGTTGCCAAACTATGCAGTGATGTGCCTTGGTGTGGAGCATCTTCATACTTTGGGCAGGGTACATGGTGGGCCCTTTTAACCGAGAAAATAGTGTCCTCTAGTTCTGAGAAATGTTCCTCTACTATTTCCTAAACGATTTCCTCTCCACTATTTGCTATTCATACTTAATCTTACAATTTGCTTGTTGGCTTTCTCTTTTACCTAAACTGATGCTCTAAGTTTCTTGTCTCCTCCCTACCCCTAATTTCTTAATCTTTTTACTCTGCTTTCTTTTGGAGAGATTTCCTCATCATCATCTTTCCATTTTCTTACTGGGTTTGAAATTTCAGCTATCATAGCTTTATACTCTCATATTTTTTTTTTGTCCTTTGAGTATTTCTTTTATATAAGACCCTCTTCTTGTTTATGGTGCAGTACTTTCTCTTATCCCTCTGGGGTTATTATTCTTCTCCTCTCCCGTGTGAGTAGCCTCTGCTTCTGCGAGGTGCTTTTTTTCTGTTGCTTCACTCCCATTGTTGCTGTGAGATGCTCTCCCCGAGTGTCTTATCTGATGATCCTCTGTGGCCGCGTGGAAGAGTGGGCCACCAACGGCTGACTGGAAGCTCTGTGGGCTCGTCGCCCATGGCCCTCCCTAGGAGATGACCAGGCCAGCCTCTTCCTCAGGAGCCCAGGGTCAGTATCACCCCTAGTGAGGTTCTCCAGAAAAGACACTTCGGATATCCTGCCATCTGAATAGGTATTCTGACTGTCTTGGTATATCATGACATCAGTCTGCGAAGGTCATAAGAGGGTAGATGGCTATTTCCCAGGGGCTTCATGCTAAAATGGGAAAGAGATTGGAGTTTTAAATGTTCACTTACTCTCCCTGTCTCCCATAGCCTTCCTCCAGCTCTGCTTGGTGCTCCAAGTACAGACAGCCTTTGGTCACTCTCTCCAGAAGAGAGAGCTCCAGTCTGCTGCTCTGAACGTAGCTACTTCTGCAAGAGACTTCCAGCCATTCTCCTCCCTGCACTGAGACTCATGTGTTCACTAATCATGTAGGGTTTGTGTGGGAGGAGGGTTCACAGTACGAACAAGGTTGTTTCTCAGCAGTTCTCACTGCCAGCGAGGGATGTTTTCTCCATCTGCTAAGTCCGGTGCCACTTTTCTATTTGATTTCCACCATCCAGTCTCTTCTCCGATGCTGTCTGTCTTTTCAGTCACTTCAGTGGAGCTTCCAGCAAGAGCAGAGTCCAGTCCAGGCCAAGACCAGGTGACCGGCCTCACTTGCCTTGACTGTGAAGTCTAAGGGGATACCAAAAACTCAGTCATGAAGATAAATAATATACAAAGCAATCTTTTAATAAATAAAAATTGATGAAAAAATCCACAATGAGCAAAAAGTCACAATTTTAAATAAAGATAGGATCCACGTGACTGATTTTTCATTTGCCTTGTGCTTCACATGGCTTGGTATGGTGTGGGTCCAGGCCACAACCTTTAACCGGAAATTCTGACCATCTTGGTATTTTCATGACATCAGTCTGCAAAGGTCACAAGAGGCTGAAAATTATATTGTCACTTGTCCATCATGCAAAGTTACCTGAACATTCAGGAAATAAGCGCTAAATCTAGTCTGGCCTAAAGCATTTTCAGACAGAAAGCTAAACTAACTTGCATGTGATAGATCAACTCGTCCAGCATCCAAACACATACCTAAATGTCTTACAAGTGATATTTCTGTCATAATAAGCACCTCTTTGAAAGAGTTTAGTGATTTAAACAACATAGGCATGTATTGGCAAAACAAAGAAGAAAGCTCTGGCATTGTTGTTTTAAATCCATAAGGACATTTGGAGCGTATTCAAGGGATTAATCAACAGCAAGGCCACCTCCACACCCAAATGAAGGGTGACAAAATTCAGGCTTTCCACCAGGATTTATGTCAGGAATTTTTAGCGGTCCAGTATAATCTACTCCAGGCTGAACTCAGACACCTCAGCTTTGGTTTGGAAACTGCTGTGCAAATCCAAATCCTCCTTCTCCTACATTTAACCTTGGGGCCATTTGACTGTCCATTGCTGGATCAAGTTAAATAAGTGGTAAGCTACAATTGATTCCAAACATCCTAAGAGTTCCAGAAACTCCCATTATCTGACATTTTCCAGTAATTACTTGATTCTTTTAGAAAAAAATTACAATTCTCCTTCAAATAAATTATGCTTCAAGCTTCCTTACATGGCGGCCATGTTCCTGGACACTCCTTCAAAAGCCCTACCCTCAGGGAGACATTTCCCGAAAGCTCCCTTCCTTATGCTCTAAATAAGTCATACTCAAAAAGCTGGAGTACTGTTCCCATGGGGATGTTGTAAAGATAAGCTCAAGTTTACACCTGTACTTTGAGACTCAAGAGGAAAAGCACTCTAACATTTCAAGGTATATTATGAGTTTTCTTTAGAAACACATTGGGCAATGAAGTGGCCCTCTTGAAAAAATAGAGGGCACCTGGCTGGCGGTTCTTTCTTTTCTGAAGGAGCTGGTAACTGACTCTTTGTTCAGCGCTTGGCAGAGAGTGAGTGTGTGTATGTGTGTGTGTGAGTGTGCGTGTGTGCATGTTTATGTGTGTGTGCTCCGCACCAGCAGTGAATTATATTAGTAAGGTGCCAGGTAAGAACAAGGCATCATTATGAAGAGAAGCATTACCTCACAGCTCGGAGGCTCTAATGAGACCACACCTGGAGTACTTTGTTCTGTTCGAGAAGCTTAGTTACAGAACGCTGAGGTAACCAGAGGCATGGCAGTGGAACAGAAAACAATACAGGGATACAGGAAACGAAAGCTACCAGGACGTGAAAAACATCTCAAGAAAGCAGCTATCCCCACCTTCCACCATCTCCCAATTATTTAGGGAGAGTCTTAAGCGTTCAAGGTCTCACTTAAGAGCATTCAATGGTGAGTTAAGATCCAGTCCCTTCCCTCAAAGCATTTGACATATCGAAAATACACGGCCAGAATAGTTGTAGCGTGCAAGCAACACAGACCTCTCTAGCCATCGCACAGACTGACGAGCTGGGTGTTGATTCATCAGCAATATTGATTAATTTCCGGAGTGCCTATATATAAACATGGCAACATCAAGTGAGATAAACAGACATTAAACAAGCAGGCACTCCTTCTATCTTCTATCAACAAAAAATTTTAATTGGAAAACAAAGCAAAGCCTGAGATAAAGTAAGCATTGTGAGTTCACACACAGGGACGCGTTGCACAGAAATACGTAACTCTAAGTAAGAAGGAAGCAAAGCGAAATTGGCTCTCTGCGCAAAGTCCCTTCTTCCTGAAATTCAGAAACAATTCTAAACATATAGTCATGGGATTGGAAATGGCAAACAAGGACCATGTGAAATATATTAATTTGTGCTACACAGGAGAATAAAGGAAATAGCCTGTGGCAATAAAGTTGTGCTACCTCAACTGTGCTGTGCTTGATGGTTTTATTAGTTTCCTATGGTTTCTGTAACAAATGTATCTTAGTGGCTTGAAACAACATAAGTTTATTATCTAATATCTCAGTGTGGTTGAAGTCCAACAGAGGTCTTACGGGGCTAAAAGCAAAGACTGGGTTCCTTTCTGTAGGCTCTAGGAGAGAATCTGTTGGCCACGTTATTGGCTCAAGGTCTTTCCTCCGTCTTCAAAGCCAGGAATGTGGGGTTGAGTCCTTCTCACGTCGCCTCACTCCCAGCTTCTCTTCTGCTTCCCTCTTCCACTTCTGAGGACCCTTGTGATTAGCCAAAGCCCACCTAGATAATCGGGGATAATCTTCTTATTTTAAGGTCAGTAGACTAGCAAACTTAACTCCTCTTTGTTATGTGTTATAGGTTGAATCGTGTCTTCGCAAAGATGACATGTTGAAGTCCTAACCCCCAGAACCTCAGAATGTGACCTTATTTTGGAAATAGGGTCATCGCGGATGTAATTGGTTAAGATGAGGTCATACTAGAGTAGCGTGAGTCCCTAATTCAATGTGACTGGTGTCTGTATGAGTACAGAGCCGTGTGAGACACTATGCACAGGGAGGACACCACAGGAGGTGTAAGCAGAGCTTGGAGAGACGCATCTACAAGCCAGGAAACACCTGGTACTACCAGAATTGCAAGAGGCAAGGAAGGATCTTCCCCTAGAGGCTTCAGAGGGAGCATGGCCCTGCCACTTTCATTTCAAACCTCTCGCTTCCAAAACTGTGAACAAAGAAATTTCTCTTGTTTTAAGCCACCAAGTTTGTGATGCTTTGTTACAGCAGCCATAGGAAACTAATACACTGTGTAAGGTCACATATTCACAGGTTTCAGGATGTGAACATCTTTGTTGGCGGCATTCTTCTGCCCTCCATGATGGCCTTCAGGAGATTTTGCATTTGGCAATTTCCAATGAGAAGGAGTAGAAGGATGTTTGGAGATATTCTCCATGGGTCTCTGAGATTTTTGCACATTTTGAGAGCAGAGGTGTTTGATGCCTTTATTCTAGACTATATTTTTAAGAATGTTTGTATAGCAAAGAGCCTTGATATATGGGGATCACATTTACCCCTGGAACAAAAGGAATTCTTGTTGCCATTTTGTTTTGGTGGTGGTGGGCTTCTTTTGTTTGTTTGTTTGTTTTTTACTGTTGGTGTAATAGAGAAAGGTCTTCTTCCAGGGCAAAAGTCAGGCATACTTACTGTCCATTAGAAAGGACTTAGGTTGCCTAAGCATGGGCTCCTCTCCTACAACACAACCCACTGATGGTGCAGGTGTTACCTGGCCCACCTAGCATTGTCCTGCACGACTTGGTGCTTAGGAAAGTGGCATAAATGCTGATACCCTAGCTACTGCTGTGGTTGTAAATTGTAAACTCTCCTTTGTTTCTGATCTAGGCATCTTATGTCTCCTGCCAACATCCATGAATCTGTGCAGGCTAACTGGTTAACTTGCAAGTAGTATAAATATCAGGACTTCCACAGTTCTTGACAAAGACAAATTTAGGTGTAAAATTTGGAAAGTGGGAGAGAAACTGCAGTGAGTTGTTGCCACTGAACAATTCAACATGCAGGTCAAACAAACCAGGGCTTCAGCTCACCTACTTTTGGCATCACTTGCTAACCTCAGTGGTTCTCCAAGTGGACTTGTAGCATCAGCAACACATGGGAACCTGTTAGAAATGCACATTTGGGGGCCATGTCTCAGATCTACTGAATCAGAAACTCGGGGTGGGGCACAGCTGTCTGCTTTGTAACAAGCCCTCCAGGATGCTGAACCTACAGCTTGAGAGCCACTGGCCTGCCTGCTGGTCCACATTCCAGCTACAGGGTCCCGGGTGCATGTGCATGGATGGTTTGGGTGGGGGACGCTGAAGCCCAGGATCTGAGAGGCCAGAAGCGAGTCCTTGCTTATTCATTCTCTGGAGCTCCTCTGATTCCACTTCAGTGGGGCAGGGTGGGGTTTTCTGTGTTTTCCACAACCTTCACCCTCGCCATCCTCACCCCAAAGGAGAGCAGACCTTTTATCACAATAACACGCTGAAGCCATGCTGTGCAAGTGGGTCAACCTCAGCATGTTTGCCTTATGGGTGTCCCATTCTCCAGGAGGCAAACTGGACCTGCCAGGTTGGCGGAGCCCCAGGGAAGGAAGGGCGGGAGGAGGAAGGAGAATGAGGAGGGTGGAGTTCTGCCAGCTATGGCTATGCAGGCAGACTGCCCCACCAGCCCAGCCTGGCAAGTTGAGGAAGCCGGTGCTTGGCTGAAGTGGGGAGGGGATTCTTTCTGGTGCAAGCATGAGAACAAAAGGAACTATGCATGCCTTCTTAGGAAAGAGCGAAATGTTCTATGTACAGATAAAGTTACCGCTTGCAGAAAAGTAAGAACGAAGTCTGCAGGAATCATTTAGGGGCTTTAGGAAGACCAGGAGAGCCTCAATAGATTCAACAATGCATGGGAAAAAATGATCTCCAAGTGACTTACACAGTGTTTTTTATTTTTCTTTCCTCAATTCTCTGGAAGATAGTGAAGAATGAACAATTTTCTTACTGCAAAAAAATAGTACAGAAGGTTAAAAAAAAAAAAAGAAAGAAAGAAAGAAAACAATTCTGACAGGGACCTCTTAGGGTTTCTTTTTTCCTAACCATGATTTTTCCCTCCCCCATTGCCAGACAAACGACAGCATCAAAAATACTCTATTCACCAGCACGTGAAGAGCTTTCAAAAACAGTAGTTAATAAAATGCTGAATACAGTAAAAGAAAAAAACTTTGATACCAAAACCAATTTATCTGTATCCTTTTGTTCATTTACAGTAAAGGTTTACAGTTATCAGATCTTGCTTTGAAGGGGCCTGCCAACCCCCAGGAGGAGTGCCTGTCTCTGTGCCTGGCTTTATTCCATCTTTCTGTTGGCTTTTCCCCATCCTGGGAACGAGCTCTGGGTTTTATGGGAACATTTATTAAATCCATCAGTCCTTTAGCTTCCCATGACGGCCACAGACCACCTGACGATGCCCAGTGGATACTTCTCATGGAGTATTTATAGAACACTTTACTAGTTTATTACCAATGGACCTAATACTGTTTGCACATGAATGAATTTTCTTCCAGTTTAATTCTCTTGACTAGATTTGAGGCATGCCTACCCGCATATCCACTCTTAAAACTCTGTCTATTTTTGTGGGCTCCCAAAGGAAAACCTTGGACCTCATCGAGGTGAATGTGTTAGCTACCACCTTACAGAAGCCCGTACCTTGGCCCTGAATGGAGGCATCGTAGAGAACCACACTCATGGCAGGATGCAGCCCGGTCATCTCAGGTGATCTTCTTGGCATCGCCCCTGAGCTGGGGCAGAGAGGAGCCGGCTCACATCTGTCCCCATCACACAGCGGGTGTCCAGAAAAATGGCCCAGGAGGGCCGCAAGGTGTGGCAGGAGATGCAGGTTCACACCAGGAAAGACCCGGGCAGGAGTGAGCCTTTGAGGACGGGAGGCCACCTTTGTCCGTGTCTGCGGTCGGGGTGAGGTGTTTGTGACAAGCCGGGCTTCGAAACTGCCAGTCAGTGATCAAGCCAGGGTATTTAGGATATCTGTCACCTTGACCAGATATCATTTCTATGTATTGAAAACATTTCAAACCCCTCTTCCAGAGGTTTTGAAATATACAACACATATGTTGTTGTTAACCATGGTCACCCTACTCTGCTGTGGAGCATTAGAACATATTTCTTCTCACTGTGTGTTTGCACTGACTTGATCATCACACATTCTATGCATGTAACAAAATATCACATACACTCCTAAAATGTACAAATATTCTGTAACAATAATTGCAAATAAAATAAAAAACTGCTGATCGAAGAGAAAATAGCCCAAGGCCATGAAGAGGAGAGTGTAAGTCAGGGTCTGTTGAAATCCCAGGAAAGACAGTGGGGCCTGGAAGGGGTCAGGGCCAGCTCAGGAAGTGGGTGAAGCCGAGAGCAGCCCCTGCTTCCGGCCCGTCTTTCTAGCCAGGCTTCCGCATCTCCCACTTGGTCACTCACAGGCTGGGGCCTTGGCCTCCCGCTCGGCCATGCACAGCTCTGGGGCCTCCAAAAGGCTTTTCGCCTCGCTGGCCTCAGTTTCCCCATCTGGAAAGAATGCACGTTGGACTCACCGAAGGCCTGGCCCCTTCTGGGTATAATGATGTCTCCATAGCAGTGCTCCCTTGCTCCTGCCCTCGCAAGGTGCACTTGGCGGCAGGGCCCCCTGAGCATGGGACACGAAGGCAGTTCAAGACCACAGAGGAAGTTGAGCTCTTCCGACTACACACGTGAGTGTGCCAGACACACACACATGTACTTAGGACGGCATATGGCTCATTGTTCTGTGACTGAAATACGTCGACAAGTAGACCTTCTGGCTCTTTGTCCTGGAGATCACGCCATATAAACAGCAAACACCCCCAACACCTCATGAACTCAGTCTTAATTCTTCACGACCTCTAGTGGGAGAAGAAGGACACTGCTCTTTGATTTTTCCAGGTAACCGACTCCACGCTTGCCTCCCTGTTTCCTGGGAGTCTCTCGGGCGTCCACCCAGCTCTCCACACACACTGCGCCTGTCCTTGTCCAGGTCTCCCCTGCAACTGCCACCTCGTCACAGCCTGGGAAGCCAGCGCTCTGAGCCACGCGGCTGCCCCCAAGCCTCTTCCCCCCCGTTCACAGGAGCCCAGCAGCGCTGCAGGCGGGAAGCACACAGCACCTGCAAAGCCTGCCCCCACCTGGGGGACTGCTGCGTCTTTATCCCTTGGGGTTTGAGTATGGGGTACTGCCTCAGAGTCTTCTGGGGGGTACAATACAATGTGACGTACAGGCATTGTTACCTTTCTGAAATCCAGAAAATTCTGAATTCCATAACGCAACAGGCCCCCTGGGTATTAGATAAGAGATTGGGGTCCTTGGTCAGGGCTCAACATTCCCTGTTCTGACTGAGCCCTCTGGAGTTTCTCTCTCTCCCATTCCCTGTTCCCCTGCTCCTCCTCTTCCCTTTTCTCCTCTCCTCCCCGCTCCTCCCCCACTGTTGGATGGTTTGGGACAGCATATGGCCCTGCCGCCTCTGGCTGCTGTCGTGCCACCTCGAGGGGAGCCAGACTTTGGTGGAAGCTCACACTGCAAATGGCAGAACAGAGAAACAGAAAGAATCTGGGTCCCTACGGACAGCTTTGAGTGGCTGACCTGGCCAAGCCTGGACCCACCCTCCCTCTGAACCTGAGACAACACACTTCCTTATTGTTTAGACCTGTTTGAGTCAGTCTTTTTTGTTTTCTTTTTGAAGTGCAGATCCTATCACTGCATCTCTGGCTGAGAACTAGGGTGGCCTTCAGGATGAAGTGCTCCCTCTTCAGCTCAGGGGACAGAGCTCAGGGGCCCCTTCCCCTCCCTACAGCCCCATCACTGACTTCTAGTCCCGCAAGCAGACTCTCTCCTCCACGGTTCCCCAGTAGCTTCACTCCTCCCTGCCTTTGGGAAGGATATTCTCTGCTGGAATGTGCTTTCTCTATTGCCAATCCCATGTATATTCTGCCTTGAAATTCAAAGCATCACCTTCTTGGGAACATCTTCCTGATCTCCAGGGAGCAGGCTAGCAGAGGGGCACAGGCTGGGGCTACCAAGAATAGAGAAGGTGGGAAAAGACAGAAGAGAGATGGAAGGAAACTGAATCCTGGTTAGAGCATTTGAGACCCTGGATCAAGCCCCACCTGAAGTACAAATCTATCTTCAGACTTTAAGTCTTTGTAAATTTTCTAATTTCCTGTACTGGTTAGGTTACTTGAGGTTAGTTTTATTTGTTTGTTTTTGCAAAGCCATTGTAACATGCTTTTCCAAAATTCAAGTCCCGCATCATGATTTGCCAAGAACTGGTAGCTTTTCAAGAGCAACAAGGGCCATAGATTATTTGGTTTTTCCATTCCCTGTATTAAAAAATACTCAGTAAAAATTTTCTGCAATTAAATACGCTTCTCATTTTTGCCAGTTTTGTTTTATACATATATTTCAAAAACTCTATCAACATTGTTTGGAAAAAAAAAATACTGAGTTCTAACCAGGTTCAAAGTTTGTTCTTTCAGGAACAAAATTGAATGCATGCTCATATATTTAAATTGCATTGAGGGTATAGAATAAAAATATTCAAATCACACATGCTTTATAAAAATGCCAATTTTTGATTAAAAATACATAATCCCCCAATGATCTGATTTTTTCCAATAGGGTCTGAGAGTTGCAAATCTATTAAGGAAATTTGTTTTGTTCTCATAGCAGGTCTAATTGCCACTCCAGCGGGAGTCTAGAGAGACTGACCTGCAAACAGGCCCTCTGCTCCTCACTCTTCCTGCCCAGGTCCTACACTTGAACAGAAGCTGCAGCCCAGAGCTGTGTACATGGATCATCCTCTGGGAGCCCGTTTAAACCTAGAGGGGCCTTTGCAGAACCTCAGCTCCCTCCTGCTCCCCCCGCCATCCCTCTCTCCTCCTTCCCTGGACCTGCTGAGTGAATCACCCATCATGCAGAGATACCAACTTCATACTCTTCTGGGGAAACAATAGGAAGAAAAAGACATCAAGATGTTCCAAGAGGCTGTTGCGTTGGTGACATCACTAAACAGTTGTTTGGGTTGGCGGCCATGACTTCAGACCTGGCTGGATCCAGGCGACTGACAGGGACTCAAGGCTGACATTTTCAGCTCAGAAACTCTGTCAGAAAAAAACCTTCTCTTTTCTGTAGTTATGGCAAAACCTGTGACGGTCCTCATTGGCCCTGAGAAGCTCCCTTGCTCCTCCCTGAATTATGATCTTTCCACCCCAGACTCAGTTCCACCTGACAGTGGGAAAGATGTCCACACTAGATGTTATATACAGCATGCCCCTCAGTGCAGGCAGCCACTTCAGCTGGCACCCACCCTGACAGCGGGCTCCATGCTGAGACTGGGTCACCCGGGTGCTGGGTCATGGAGGATGGCTGCAAGGCACATCTTCAGTGAAAGCCAGTGTCCTCCCTCCATCCCAGGTCACTGAGGGGCCCTACAGTCCCTGACAGCAAGTGGCTCCCACCGCCTATGGCTCAGCACACACTAAACAGCACCTGCCCTGGTCTCAGATCCACCCAAACAAGCCAAGTCTGCTGACCACGGTTCGTGGACGCCACAACGTGCCGAATGCCACGAGTCTCCAATCACTTTGCTCTCACTTTTGTGCCTGTCTATTGTGGAGTGGTAACAGCCAGTCCCAGACCAGTCCCTCCCCACAGACCTCCCTTTGAGGAGCAAAGTGTCCTGTCAGGGTGACTTAAGGGATATTCAGAAGGAATCTAGGCCAAATGGGATATCCACCTTCCCTCACTCCTCACCCCTACCCAAGCAGGGCCCCTCTCGGCAGGAAAATCCACATCCCTCTGCCAGTCTGTCTTCCAGCTGCCTCACCGTCTGGCCTCTGTCCTTAACCAGCCCCTGCTCTGCAACCCTCAGCGTGCTGCTCCAGCCGCCTGGTCCCAGCCCCCTCCTCCGCCAGCAGACTCACTCCTGCAGGCAGGACTTTGCCTTTTTCCATCTGTCACAGCCGACCCTGACCAGACCTTGCTTTGTTTCCTGGGGCCTCGAGTTTCAGAGAAATAAAACAATGGGGACAACTTGTTCCTTCCAGTCAGTGCTTGGATCCTAACAGGCAAGGCTGGGAGGCGTGTGAGGAAGAGGAGAGGGTGAGGATGGAGTCAGCCCTCACAGAGGGGATCCCGGTGGGTGTGAGGAACACGCAGACGGTCAACGAGGACAGCCACAGCAGCCGAGGACAGCCAGGACGGCCTCCCAGGGTACCAGGGACACCTCAGCCCCACACCAGAGCACACAGAGATCATAAGTTTTCCCTTCCTCTTCTTCCCGTTTTGTGGTAGTAATTGAAGAAGTTAGTGGTTAGTAATTACCAAACGTAATGTTGTTGGTGAAACAAGTGGTCCTGCTCATGCACACATCCGGGCCACTCAGTTCTCACCACTACTGCCCGGAGGCCTCCACGGGGTTCCTGGGCATGTCCTGCTTTGCTGATCTCCTGGACTACTGGGGCCATCGATTACGCTGGATCTCACAGTGCACTTTTGTCCTCCACACTTCACGCTTCGCAGGCACTCGATACAAGTTGAATGAGCGCAGCTCAGCTGTCTATCGACAGATGAATAGATAAACAGAACGCAGCACATCCGTGCAGCGGAATATTATTCAGCCTTACAAAGGAAGGCAACCCTGACACGTGCCACAGCATGGATGAGCCTTCAGGTCACTGTGCTCGTCACATGGCATGTGCATGAGCCAGGCACAGAAGGACAAATTCTGTGTGATTGCACTTGTATGAGGCACCTAAAACAGTCGGATCCATAGCGACAGAAAGTAGAACGGGCTTGGCAGGGGCTGGGAGAGGAGAGGGGAGTTGTTCAATGAGGACAGAGTTACAGCTCGGGATGTCCAGAAAGTTCTGGAGATGGATGGTGGTGACGGCTGCACAGCAAAGCGAATATACTTAATGCCTCTGAGCTGTACACTTTTTCAAGTGGTGAAAATCATAAATATTTATTATATATATTTTACTACAATAAAAAAAAGTTGAATGAACAAACACATAGCTGTGTTAAGTCAGCAGCTTATAAAGAAGCCTCCCTCAGTCCATCCACACAGAGTGCCCGCCCAGCCGCCCTGCGTGCAACCCTGTCCTAGGAGCCGCAGGGCAGCCGCGAGTTAGTTTCCGCCCTCCAGGGGCTAATATTCCAGTGGAGGGCACTGGAGGAGGCGAATAAACAAACACGAGCAAGAATTCCAGGTAGTTGTAAGTGCGCTCTAGAAAAGTAAGGCCAGGTGAGGGGTGACAGAGGGTGCTGGGATCAGGAGGCCAGGAAAGCGCCCCCAACCCCTACCCCAAGTGGTGAGACCTGAGCAGAGACCCAGTGGCCTCCATGATGGAGGGATGTGTGATCTGGCGCCAAGGCTCTGGGGCGGGGAACATTCAAGAACAAGAAGACTGTGCCTGGATCTGATGCAGCCGACACCCAGTAGGAGGAGATGAATGTGGAGGGGAGCGAGGCCAGGGGGCGGGGGCACCTGTGAGCCGCAGTGTGTTACCAGCTGCAGTTCTGAGGGTGGCGGGAGCCACGGGAGGTGTGAGCACGGAGTCTTGGAACCACAGTGCTGCGTCCATACACTTCTCCCTGCTCCTCTTTGGAACCTCTGCTATGGGAGGAAGAGTGAAGGGACCTGGGGACACATTTGGGGACTGGTACAGTGTTCAGAGAGGACAGTGACAGCATGGGCTGGTGTGCAGGAGAGGCATCGGGAAGAAGGGGTTGGACCATGACGTGGGGCAGAGTTAGAGCCAGCAGAAGCTCTAGCAGAGGGTGACGTAGATGTGAGGTGTGAGGGAAAGCGAGGAGTCGGATGCTCCAGCAGCTTCTGGCGGGAGCAGCTGGGGAACACGGGTGCTGTTCTCTCAAGGAGGAGAGCCGACTGGATGTACGAGGACTGAGTCTGGCTGGACATCCCGGTGGGGCTCTCGTGCAGGAAGCCAGAAGTGGAGTCTGGCTGAGGATTTTCAGGTGCTGCATGAGGTAGCAGTCATAATTTAAAGCCACGGCAGAGGAGAGATCAGCTAAGAAATGAGGGTGTGTAGAGACAGGACCCAGCCCTGGGGGGCTCCAGTGCTAGGATGCCACGTCCCCACCCCCAACCCCCACCCCCGTGTGCTGCCATAAGTGGTGCCTCCGCATCCTTCCCCTGACTTGTGGTGGTCAAGGGCCGAGGGGTCTCCCTACTTGGCCCCTTCCCAACATTGCCGCTCCCTATTGCTGCGTGTTCCTCGGTGGGTTACTTCCAGCTCAGACATTCTCAACCCTGGCTACACAAATAAAATCATTCAGGCAGCTTTCAAAAAGTGCCCATTTTGCACAAATTGAAAGCCAATCTCTGGGATGGGACTCTAGCATCTGGACGTACTGAAAGATAATTTTGATGCACAGTTGAGGCTGAGAGCAGCATATTCCGTGTTACTGGTGCACGTGGATGCATGTGTGCATTTGTGGCTCGTCCCAAACCTGCTGCCAAGGATCTCTGGGCTCTTTAGAAAGAACATCTTCATATCTGTAATCCTAGCACTCTGGGAGGCCGAGGTGGCTGGATCATTTGAGCTCAGGAGTTCAAAACCAGCCTGAGCAAGAGCGAGACCCCATCTCTACTAAAAATAGAAAGAAATTAGCTGGACAACTAAAAATATATATAGAAAAAATTAGCCAGGCATGGTGGCACATGCCTGTAGTCCCAGCTACTCGGGAGGCTGAGGCAGTTGGATCGCTCGAGCCCAGGAGTTTGAGGTTGCTGTGAGCTAGGCTGACGCCACGGCACTCACTCTAGCCAGGGCAACAGAGTGAGACTCTGTATCAAAAAAAAAAAAAAAAAAGAAAGAAAGAAAGAACATCTTACAGCTGCTCTACCTGTTCTCTGGCTTCTTTGGTCGTAGATACTAGATTCAGGTGATTCAGGTGGATTTACCATTGTAATTAATGTTTTCTTTTTTTAAAAGAAAAAAAAACTCCAGCTATATCAGGTAAGAAAACATTTAAATTTTTTTCTCCTTTTTTAGATTCCATGATATAAATAATAAAAGAAAACAATTTCATTGAAAAAATTCAAACAAAGCTGCCAAATCAAAAGACCTCCTTAAAGATTATCTCTTTTCTTCCCTCCTCCTGAGGGTAATTACTCCATTGGTCTGTGGGTGTAATTTCAACCATTTTTCTATGCATTGAAAAGCATTTACATGCACAAGTGGAAATACATTGTTTTGTTTTAGGCAGGTTTATTTTTTAAAAGGGCATTATACTAAATATATAACACTGCAATTTGCCTTTTTTTTTTGCCTTAACAATACAATTAGAAACTCTTAATATCAGTGTGCATAGGTCTAGTCCGCAGACCCTAGCTGCCTGTGGCTACATTTAAGTTAATTAAAATTAAGTAAAATTTAAAATTCAGTTCCTTAGTTATTCCAGCAGCTGTATTTCCAGTGGCTCGTGGCTGTCACACTGGACAGAGAACATTTCCATCGTCACGGCAAGTTCTGTAGGACTGCGCTAGTATAGATCATTCTTCTTAGCTCATGTGCCCTAATCTACAATACGGATGTGGAAGAGTTAGGAAAAAAAATATTTTTTTCTAGCCTTCAGTTCGGGGAAAAGAACACGTTAGTGAGCAGATCTTTCATGTGAAAAAGTAGGTCAGTCACAGCACACAGTTTCTCTAAGGGGCGGAAATCAATTCCGCGGGAGTCTGAGGTGGCAGCGAGGCATTCAGGGCTCAAAGACTTCTCTGCAAATGGTTGTTTTGCCTTTGCTTTTAGGTTTGTACATTCCCCTGCCGCATTTGTCATCTCCAAACTGCAACAGCACCTCTCAAGCCCTGGTGTTTTCCTGACCACCTCAAAGCCTCTCCCTGCCCGCTCCTCCTGGCTTAACCGTCTTCTCCCAAGACGCTGCTTCCATATCCGTGGGTTTGGGGATGTATTTCACAAGAGTGTCATTTATTCTAAGGTTAGAGAATTAATATTGATGAAGGCACCTTATCAACAGAGTATAGCTGCATGTCCCCTGTACCCAGCGCTGACCTGATGACAGCATTTAATGCTCCCTGGGAGGGGACATGGTGTTTTAAAAATGTTCCAGACACCTCATATTTTTGCAGGCATCAGAATTGCCAAGTTCTTGTCTACAGGTATTGCATTCTCAGGCTCTCACTTCACACTGAGAAACAAAAGACACCAGGCACAGTGAGAAAGGAAGAAGACACAAATGAGGCTGACTTGTAACTAAATATTTAAATAACTACATAAAAATTCAAAGAGTTTGGATGGATACTCTATTGAATTTTTAGTTAAACTAATCATGCTTATGTGTTTTAACTGCCTTCATTTGTTTGTTATTCATTCATTCCATAAATGTGTGTTGTTGCCTACCCTGAGACAAGTGCTGGGGACACCACAGTGAACAGGACAGGTGTGTCTCTGGCCCTCAGGGTGCTTCGCAGGGTTGGAGAGGACGAGCAACCAGGAATCTCTCTGGGGGGCTCACTGTTATCATGGCGGAAGCCAAGCTCCTTCTGGGAGAGTTTGGGAGGGGAGCTAACCAGGGGCTTCCTGACAAGCATTTTTCTGGGACATCTACTTCATGATGAATCCAATCGTGTGTAGCGAACTGTAAGCTGTCTCTTCTAATTCCCACTTTGTAGAGGGCAGAGTAAAAATGAGTCCTCAGTACCACAGAAATGAAATAAGGATCTTGAATCTTCTTCCTGATTCTACCACTGTCTGGCACTGAGCAAGAATAAGCCTGAGCTTTGTCATCTCTTTTTCTCAACGTAAGACTATTGGTTCATTCAGATCTGGGGCCCTCAGCACAAAGTTAGTGGTGGACTCAGGGGCTCAGTAAACATCCTTGAGCTGTAATCAAACTGCTTTCCATGTGCCTTAGAGCATCTTTAGATTATTGAAAGTCCATGACCCCAAAAAGACTAAGAAGCAGAGATCTAGGTACCTGAAGTGCTTGGAAACAACAAGCTCAATTCTTCAAAGCATTTTTCCAGCCCGTCATGGGGTGGTGAAGAGCACTTGGCCCAGCCTGGGGACTGGGGGGCAGTGAGCGTGGATGGCAAGGGTGCAGGGAGCATTAGCACCTGGACCCAGCCCTGGGCTCCAATCTGAATGTGCTGAGGACCCCCTGAAGGCACACGCACTCTGTGAGCACCTGCTACCCACCCGTTCAGGTGCCTGTGGGGGAGGCCCTAACTCTGCAGGCAGACCTGCTCTGTTAGGCACCTTGGTCACTTCCCACACCCTGTCTTACGTCATCCTCAAGACAAGGCGCTGGGGTCAATAGTATATCCACCTTTTTACAGATGAGGAAACTGAGGTTTACAGAGGTAGTGAGTTTACCAAGGTTCCGTAACTTGCCAATGACTGGGAGTTTCAACTCAAGCCTATCTAATGCACCATACTGAACTTGGCCTTCACATTAGAAACACGAGAGCACATAATGCTCCCAGGCTGACCACAACCCCAGACGAGTTAAATCAGAATCTCTGGGGGTGGGACCCAGGCACCGGGTGATTGCACTGTGTGTCACCATATTCCGTATGTTATCTACAATGCAACCAGCATTCTCACGAACCACTTCAGACAGTGAGAAGCCTTCTGCAAATTAGTTTTCCAGGCACAGATTCCAATGAAGGACTGTCAGTGCCTTTGAAAGGCTAGCACACTCTGATGTAGTGATGTACAGTGGGCATCATGGCATCCAGGCACCCGTCCCTAAAGTCTGTGCCAATGAAGATGACCACTGTATTGCTCAGGGTTCTCTAGACAAGCAGAGCCAGTAGGAGATATACATATCTCTAGAGACATATTTATTATAAGGAATTGGCCCGTGCAATTATAGATCTGCCATCTGTGAACTGGAGACCCAGGAAACCCAGACTGTGTAGTTTCCCAAGGCCTGGGAGCCAGAGAACCAATGGTACAGATTCCAGTCCAAGTCCAAAGTCCTGAGAACCAGGAGCACCAAGGGCAAGAGAGACCCATGTCCCAGCTCAACAGTCAGGCAGAGAAAGAATTCAAACTTCCTCTGCTTTCATGTTCTCAGGCCCTGGATGGATGGGATGAGGCCACCCACACTGGGGAGAGCCTCTGCCTTACTCAGTCCAACTCAGTGCTCATCTCTTCCAGAAACACCCTCACAGACACACCCAGAAATCGTGTTTAACCAGCTCTCTGGGCATCCCACCATCCAGTCAAGTTGACGCAGAAAATTAACCATCACAATCACCATGCAAGGAGTCACTGCATCAATGGGCGACAACCTCTGTCATCGTGGAACACAAGCTCTTACTCTCACTGCCGTGAGCGCCCAGTGAGTCTACAACCCGTGCAGGCAGCAGTCAGGAGGTGGTCCGGAGATGCCACGGAAAGGAAGTGTTTGTTTGTTGCTTTTCTGAAGTCTGCTACTTAATGATCAAGAAGAGGTGCCAACCTGACGGAGAGTGGGAGGAGGGCGGAGAAAAGGGCCTCCTTCTCGGGGCAGGTCTCGGAATAGGCTGGCTACGAGCTGTTGGCAGGGAGGGGGTTGGTGGGGATTGGATCAGAAAAATAATTCAAGGCAATTCCCAGCCCAGATGCACTAGAAATTGCTTGAATGAATTCCAGTTCCACTTATATCATCCCAGAACATCTCAGATGCTGTGTCTGTCACCAGAGGGGGTGTTAACTGTCAGGCTGCCAGAATAAAGGAGTGGACCCCACTGGTGGGGAGATGGCATCCGCACAGAGGAAAGGGCTGGGCAGACCAGGACGAGGATTGCAGGAGAGGAGCCCCAGGCACTGAGGCACTGCTCTGTGCCCGTGCCTCCCAGACCCTCAGAGTCTTCGTCCCGAGGAACGTTCACAAACAGCCCTGTGAGGCAGTATGTACTCTCTCCCCTTCGCAGCTGAGCAAGCCAACATTCAGGACCGCCAACACTGAGCCCAGAGCCACAGAGCTGCGAGCACCAGAGCCAGGATTTCCCCAGACCTCTCTGAATTGAAAGCTCACGCGCTTTCTACTCCACGTTTCTGAGTTGGTGGCCCCTGAAAACAGTCCCACCCCTGCTAACTTGGGAGCTGCTTGGAACTCTTGGATAAGCAGCTAGCCGCTGTCACAATGGGCTCTGAACTGCCAGGCGTGTGTCTTCGAGCAGCACACAGCCCTGCGTGCTGCCCAACGCCAGTCTCTCCTGCTGGATCATTTTCTCACGATTGGCTCCATTTCATCTTAAATTGCTCAAAATAAGGGCAGAGCTATTTGACAGGGAAAATGAAATGAATCCTACATTGCAGATTTCTATCTCGATGCTACAAAGAGCTCCTATGTAGGATAGGCAATGAAGGCAATCTATTGTTTACCATAATAAGTAGACACAAGTGCCAGTGCTGACTTTCAGCTGAACGCCTAAGAGCTTATTACCACGTTCTCAAAAAAATTCTGCAATCCCACCACTAGGTCATTTGTAAGCTGAGACAACTATACAAATGTTTACAGCTCAAAGCACATGAGGGGAGACACAGAATATGTAGCGGATAGTGCTGTGGGTATGGTCAAAGCTATTGTTTGAGAGTTTGCTGTGCGTTTTGCACCCTCCCAGCCAAAGGAGTGGGTGTAGGGCTCCCACTCTGTGGATTTGGACACTGAGGCTTACGTAGGCTAAGTCACGTGCCAAGTCACGCGGCAGGTTAACAGAACAAGATGCCAAGTCAGGCTGCTTTCTGCCTCTGTAACTGCCCTCACCGAAAGGAAGAAGCCCAGTCTGGGATCAGCTCAGACTGCTCAGGAGCACCCGGGGGCATGTTTTGGAATGGAAAGGGCATCAGGGCTCAAACAGTCCATCTCTGTAGGAGGAAGCAACTCCGAGTCACTTGGCACAGTGGCAGGGCTCCAGGGGAGACCAGAACTTGCCACCTCCACCATGCCGGCCTCACACGAGGCATAACCTGCTGCTCTTTACAGAATCCACCTTCACCCACTTACTGTCACATCCTATCAGTGACAGGGAAGATCCTGTTCCTTTGCTCACTTGCTTTCACTGCCCCTCTGCTGCCCTGAAGGCTATTTCTTAGAATGTGGACTTCAGCAGCCCACGAGTCTGGGCTTCAGCTTGGACACTGCCTCTCACCAGCTGTGTGCCTTTGGACTAGGTAACTGACGTCTGTTTCCACATCTGTAAAATGAGTTATCCTGCAGATTAAACGAGACCATCGGACTAAAGCTGCAGGGGACCTAGATCTAGAGGGAACTCTCGTGGCCTCAGTTCCCCATTTGCAAAATGAGGGTGATAATACTTGCCTCATAATATTGTGAGAGTTTATAGGTTACTACATATAAAACTCTTATTGGCACAAAAGAAATTCAAAATTCATGTTGTTTTTGCTCCCCAGGAGACAGTGGGCCAGGCCTGGAGACATTTTTGGCTGTTGTGCATGGGGGCGGGGATTGCTACAGGAATTGATAGAGCCCAGGGAAGCTGCTAAGTGCACATCTTATACTACACAGGACAGCCACAACACAGCATTGCCTGGTCCAAACTATCAGAGGTGCCCAGGTTGAAAAACTTGGCTGCTGAGGTGGGGCCAAGGGATTCCCAGACCTTAGGAGCAGAGACTGCCCTGCTCACTCAGTTGAGAGGCAAAGGCATTGTGGGCAGATTGGCCTTAATCCAGAGTGGCAGCATTTGAACTGAGGACCCACTCCTTCAGGCAGAGGGTTTTTGCCAAGAAGGTGTGGGTGGAGGGGGTTGCTGCTCAATTTCTGAATCAGGAAAGCAACTGAGAACCCCTCAGAGGGAACCAGAAAACTCAACCCATCTCCCAGCTGACCTCAAACTAGCCAAGGGTCCCAGATGAGCACCGTACAGCGGATCCGAGCTTGTCTCTCCCATGCAGTACTTACTTGATAAAGCCTCAAAGTCCGCTCCTGGAGGACAGAGAGACAAGAGAGGTCCAACCTCCATTCAAAAGGGCTCACAGAATGCCCATCAGGATAGAGAGGAAAAGAAAAAAAATATATGAGCTCTACAAAGAGAAAATTCTAAAGGCAGAGAGAAAATTACTAAGCATTTCCAGAGTGGAAAAGCAGGTTACCTGCTAGGATTAAAACCTATGCTCTTGGGCTGGGCATGGTGGCCTGTGCCTATAATCCCAGCACTTTGGGAGGCTGAGGTGGGAAGATTACTTAAAGCCAAGAGTTCAAGACCAGCATGAGCAACATAGTGAGACCTCATCTCTACAAAAAATCTAAAAATTAGCCAGGTGCAGTGGCACCCACCTACAGTCCCAGCTACTTGGGAGCTGAGCCCAGGAGTTCAAGGCTGCGGTAAGCTATGACTGCACCACCTGCACTCCGGCCTGGGCAACAGAGCAAGACCCAGTCTCCAAAAAACAAAAAACTTCTGCTCTCTATTGAGAGAGGCTCATAAGCACCAATATAGTAGTTGGTATTTACATAGATGGTCAGAAAAAAACTGATTGTCACATTGGAAGTACGAAGGAAAGGTGAGCCGATTTTTCCATCCATCCTGCCCGAACCCAAGCAACAGGGACAAACGTGGAGACTAATCAGTTCAGGCTTACTGGTGGGGCATTCACCAAGAAGGGGAAAGATAGTGTGATTACAGGATTTGGGGGGTTTGGGTGAAATTTAAATGCGGTCAGGTTTCCATAAGCTCAGAGGAAAGCGGTGCTGGTGGTGCAGGACGCTGATTGCTAGTCACTGAGATTTGAGTGAACGAGGTTTCCTGTAAGAAAGCAGTTGTCGTTCCGACATGTCACAGCTTTAGCGTGTCCTTGGGAAGAACACTGGTAACTTCCCATCTGGCTTAGTATCCCAGACCCATGAGTGACCAGGCAGATTTGTACTTTCTCAGTCTGAGCTCATCAGATCCGCTCGTGTCCCCTCTCCTCCCTGCTCTCTGCCCTGAGGCTGACCTGCAGGAACCACATCAAGGGTTCCCATGCCCCCTCCTGGCCCCAGCTTCTGTTTGGGATAGATCCGGCAGGACGTGGGAGGAGCGAGGGGGACGGCAGGGTAGCGGTCCCAGTGGCTGCCTCTGGCAGCTGCCTAGAGACGGCTGTGTCCCCCTCTACAGGTGGCCGCTCTGCATACCCCTCTCCTGCTGGGCTCGGGCACCCACGCTCTCGCCTTGTCTCTCAGAGGGGACCAGCAGCTGGGCTGCTACCAAGCGAGCACCACCCTCACCCACACCTTCATCACTAGTCTCTGTGTGAAGAAACCTCCTTGATTTATTCTGTTCTCAGTGTGCCATCTGTTTCCTGTTTCCTGATACAGTGGTATAGATCAAGCTCACTAATACGCCAGGCGCATGTCCTACTTCCTTGGGTGAGTTGCATTGTGCTCTGAGCCTCAGTTTCCCCATCGCGGGAGGCAGAGGGGTTGAAACACTGTTGTGCGGATTCAATGAGGTAAACATAGAACAGACTGTGTTAATGTAAACCTAGAGTGGAGCTTCCCGAAGAAGAACCCACGGCGGGGCCCACACCCAGGGCGGCCTCACAGCACTGCTGTCGCGCAGGACTGTCCTCCGTCCTGTCCACGGGGTTGCTTCCGGGAATCCCGCCTCCCTCCCGCGCCTTGACCCAGCTCTTTGCAAAACGCGTTTTTCCGTTCAACATTTTAGTCCTCCCACTGAGTTTCAGCCTTGATGTGGAGCCACTTTAACATAAAAGACTTGTCAGGGGAAACGCTGTCATTCCCACAGCACGTCTCTGGAGAAGAGCCTTGATTCATCAGTTTATAATTCTCCGGGGAGATGGGAACAAGATAAAATGGCCCAGTTCTGCCTTTAGAAATTCCTGCCCTGCCGCAGCCTGACGAGATCATCTGAGGCTTTCGTGCAGCCCCAGATGGTGGGTTTTCCTCCTTTGGGCAGTAACCATTCCCTTGCAAGCGAATTGTGAAGGACTCATTAGCTACTCCTTATAGAAATAACCAGGCCAGGGAACCTATAACGAGGCCACACTGCTGGTCACAGTGTGCTTAAACCCCTGCACGAGCAGTCCTTGCATGCCCACGGCCAGCGCCCAGCTGCAGAAAGTGGTCAATAACTATCACAGGGCAAAGTGAATTTTTACCCCCATATTTTTCAAAAGAGACTTGAAAAGATTAGACAAT
>CAUYSK010112692.1:0-18040 GCA_963575035.1 Avahi laniger | reverse complement strand
TCACGTCACCCGCCTACCACCAATCTGCGAATGCCACAGGTCCTAAACTTACCCTTCCCCCTTCCCAGGACATATAAGCAAGCACCCGACAATAAACGCTGAGGCTTGATCAGAACTTTGTCTTGCCTCCATTTTGTGTGTCTCTTGTCCCATCCCTCTCTCTCTCTCTCTCTCTCTCTCTCTCTCTCTCTCTCTCTCTCTCTCTCTCTCTCTCTCTCTCTCCTTTTTCTCTTCACCGGCAGGTAGTCCGCCCCTTGCCACCCCACGCTGTATGTCCCGCGGGTCAGGACAGGAAGCTAAGTGGAGAAACCACGGGCCATGTTGGCAATGAGCAGGAGCAGCTTTCCAATGTCCACGTCAGTGGTATGGGCTGTGCAAACATCAAGCTGAATATTTCCACTGTGGAAATTACAGATTCAGTTCTCCCTTATTATCCACAAATCTACAACAGAACTTGGTATATCCCCAGGACTATCAAACAGCATCATCCTGGGGAGAGCCAATTGCATTGTAAGTTTTCATCACAGCCTTATTGATAATAATTAAATAATAGGATCAACCCAAATGTCCAAGAAATAGGAAAAAAATTTAGTAAATCACACTGTATCCCCTGGATAGAATATTCTGCAGGTGTTAAAATTATGGTTATGGTTATGAAGACTATGGAGCAATGAGAAAAATTCTATGTTATAATATTAAGTGTTGAAAAAATCAGAATTCCAGATTGTATGTGAACATCCACTGCAATTGCATATATTCTGGTGCAGGAAATAAAAGATTGTTAAGATATTCAAAATTCAAAAAGTGTTTATGAGAGTAGTGGGAATATGAGTACTCTTCTATTTTCCAAATATTCTGAAATGTATTAATAACTTACTGATATTAAAATGAGTGTGTACACACACACACACATACACACACACCCTAAAACCCATTCCCAGCTCTTTATTCTCCAGTGGGACCCGTTTTATGTGCAATGTGCTTGAGTGTGCCGCCTGACTGCACATTAATCTTTTCAGTAATTGCAATTATCTCCCTTCCACAGAATGTGATGAAATCTGATTAAAGGTCTCTAATTCTTCTGTCTCTCCATGTTCTCATAAATAATAAAACAGGCTCCATGACAACGAGTACATAAAAAGTTTTGTAAAATCTCAAAGTAGTCCTAAAATCTTTAGATTCTTAAGCTAATAAAGTGCTCTAGGTACATAGTTGTCTAGACATAAGTATTGTTTGTTTCTCTGCAGTAGAACCAAGTGATAAGAACATTGATGCTTGGATAGTTCTTACAGATCCTTCTCATCTAATTAGTGCTGCTGGTCTTTCAGCTATTTCTTTTTTTTTTTTTTTTTTTTTATTATTCCAGGGTTTTGTGAGGGTACAAACATTATAGTTACACTTTATGTCTTTGCCTCACCCAAATGCGGGTTAAAGGCACGCCCTTCCCTCCCTTTAGTGCATTTCTAAAGGAATTTCTCCTCTGGGAAGATTTTTCTGATTACCCCATTCCCCTTCGTGGAGGAGCCAGGTATTTGCTGCAACAGAACTCTTTCCCTGCCGTGTGGACTGCATAATTAAGTTCCTCAAAGGTAGGGGCTGCATTTTGTTCACCATTGTATGACCAGTGCTTCTCAGAGTGCCTGGCACATACCAGGCAATCAAAATATGTCAAGAGCTGAAGAAATCATTGTAATAAATAAACGCTTTCATTAGCAGCTTTGGACCACTTTCTCAAAGTAGGGGTAAAGCACAGACATTCAAGATTGGTTGACTTGTCTCAGGATCAGAAATGTAACAACTTACCCAGTGCAAAGTTTATAAATGGGGAAACTGGGGCTAGAGAGCCTGAGTCAGTGGTTCTGGGGCCCCTCGATGAGTCTGTGGCAGCCCTTCCCACTCTCGGTGGATCATCCTTTCCCTGACACCGCGCAATGCCACTTCCTCCTATGTGGCTTTCTGACTGCTCATGTGCAATCAGATCAAATCTACCCATGTGCCCATCCTTTCCCCCCTCCCTTGCCAATCAGATCACGTGCTTCTCTTCTTTCCCAGACAGAAAGAAGGTGAAGAAGGGAAGTATGTGATTTCATTTGGAACGGCTTGGCAGACAGAAAAAGTGCCCATCAAAGCCTCTGATAAATTAAATTGAAACCCAAGAAGATGTCTATTTTCCAAAGTTATATTTCTGGTATAACCAATACCTTGTTACTTATCCAATTTGGCATCCAGTAGAATTGAACTGTTACTCCTTATCTTTTGGGGGAGGGGATGGGAGTGGGAATAAATAAATATATAAATAAATAGTTTGTGTTTTCTTTAGATGTGAGTAAACACATGGAATTACACGTTTTCTTATTATGGGGGTTGATATTTTCAACATTCACTGCCATAAATAACATGGGCTGAATTTGACAAATCTTTTGGGGATCATAATTAATTAGGAGGTTTGTATTTCCTCCTTTATGTGTAATCTTCTGCTGCAATGTTCAGGAGACTTGTTTCTTCATTAATTTAGGTAAAGACATCATCGACTGGGCATACAGAAGGTGATGAGCACACATTACTCTTTTTTTCTCTAACTCCCTTCCTTCCTCCATCCTGCTCTGCTCTGAAGTCAGCTAGGACTTGCTTCTACTGCAGTAATGTCAAAATTGCGCTGTTACTGTCTAGCTTTTACTGCATACCGAACAACTCTAAACCTCAGTGGCTTAAAAGAGCAACAATTCGTTATTTCTCATGACCTATTGGTCAGCTAGGTGGTGCTACTGAGCTGGCCAGGCTTGGCTAATCTTGGCTGGGCTGACTCGTGCATGTGTGGTCACCAGGTGGATCAGGTGGGGACTGAATAATCCCACATGTCTGCAGGATAGGAAGGCAAGGATAACTGCGCCACATATCTCATGATCCAGTAGGCTAGTCCAGGCTTGTTCGTGACAGCAGCAAAGTTCCAGGAGTGAGAGTCAGGCATGCAAGACCTTCTGAGGCCTAAACTCAGAACTCACTTCTGCCATATTCTATCAGCCAAAGTAAGTTACAAGGCTAGCCCAGACTGATGAGGTGGAGAAATAGATTCTGCCTCTCGATGGGATGGCTGCAAAGAATTATGGCCATTTTTGGATTCTGCCACATCCAACCAATGTAAATTGATGCCAGTGTTGTTAAGCACATTGATCAGAGACTTGATGAGAACGTCCTTTCTGTAGAATGTGTCCTTTAGCAGAATTCCTGATTCTAGATCAGCAAAGCAATCTTCCAATTGGAGATTAACAGAAGCAATGTGGAAGTAATTTCATTAAGCAAAATCTACCAGTAAAATGTTACCTGCAACAGTGAGATTTGGTCTGAATAGAAACTGTAGCCTTTCGTATGACATGTAGTTCCAAACCTTCTGACTTTGAAATCGGGAATAAGAGGTGAGATGCCCACACATGCTGGGTCTGCATACTGATGGAGCAATCGGGCATAGAGCAAAGAAGTGCAGTGAGTTTGACTCAGCAGGGCGTTCACACAACCGAGACAAACAGTGGGAGCCTGGGAAGTTGGAACATTCACTGCACTTGCCCTTTCTGAGGGCATTTATCACCCCACAGACAAAGATCTGATTGACTTCCATCCCCTACTGCATTCCCAGTTTCTTAGAAACATGAATAAATCTTTTAGATCTATATTTTTTATATATAATATAGAATCTGTTGAAGAAAAGGAGAGAATGAGGAAGTTATTTCTGTGACTCAGAAAAAGACTAACCCGATATAACCACATTTACATTTTTAAAATGTCTATTTGCAACCAAATACTCAAAGACTGCACCATATGAAAAATTATAGAATTAACTAGGTAAAAATAAGTTACTTCTTACAAAAACACTATTCAGCTAAAATCAGAAGGAAGAAGTTGGTGATGCTCAAGTTATAATCCAGAGGAGAAAGGACTGAGAAATGCATGTTTTTGCTTAATAAGTGAAGAAAAACCCTTAGATTTTCAATAACTTTCACCTCAAATTTTAATTTACAATTATACATGGAAGAGTATATATCCAAATGTTAGCTTCCTGATTGTTCTCTAGCACAAAGATTCAATAAGTTTTTTATATAATTAAATACTATATTTATACTCAATCTCATTCCAAAAAGCAATTGAAGTGGCTTATAAAGATGCTGCATTGTAATATTTAAAATAATAATGATAAGCAACTAAGGAACTGGGAAGAAAGTAGAATTAAAAATAGAAGCCTGAAAATGAAGCCAGAATGAGGTTGGCAAATGCCACGAGGGCCAATGCAGTTTGTTAAAAGCAGCAATAGTTTGGCTTGAGGCTTCCTAGACAACAGCCAAAGAGGAACTTGTGGTCTCTAAAACTACTTGTCATGGTCAGAGGCTCAAAGCAAAGTCAGGAGAAGCACGAGTTATTACTGGCATGAACTCTGAGAGTAAGTTTTCCCGGGAATGTTCCTAAAGAGGATTCTTTGTAACTCTCTAAGCTATAGCCTGAAGAACACACATAGGAAGGTACAAAAACCTGGAGCCTGATGAAACAATGTAAAAACACTACCAAGTAAAATCATATTGACAGTGCACTTCAAATACAGCACCCTCTCATTCTTAACTCATTTAAAACCAAAGTTTGGAGAGTAGCAGGCTACCTATCCTTTGGGAAAATCTTTGTAAATACTGATTCTCTCAAATGAGAAACTGGTAAATACCACCAAATCCTGTAGATGGTTCCCAATAGGTCTTTTTCTTTCCATTTTCAACACCTCTCCCCATAGTCAAATGACCCTTGTTTTACCCTGAATTACAGCATTCTAACTGTGCCCTATTCTAATAGTTTTCCTAGCCATAGCCAACCTGCTTTCTCTAAAACTAAGCTCTACTGAAAACACCTGAATGGCTCAGCAGGGCCCTAGCATGAAGCCCCCCTCCTTAATCACTGAATACAGACTTTGGCCTCAGGCTACGTTCTAGTCTCAATTCTGTGACTGTTCCCCTCATTCCAGCATCCAGAATGAACTTCTTTGAGATCCGTGAAAGAGCCATGCTCTCTCTCACCTCTGGATTTTTAAGCATGCTATTCCTGCTATCTGGAACACTCTTCCCATTGTTTCTATTCCCCCTGCCTTTGTCTGGGACCTTCACATCTTCACCTAGAAGCTGCCTCTTCAAGAAAGCCCTCCTTATTTTTCTCCCTCTCCAGGCTGTAAATACCACAGGGACAGTTCCTGTGTCTGTTTCTTTTCACATTTGTACTCCCAATGCCCAGCAGAGAGCTGGGCACAGAGGTGGTATTGAACAGATGTTTCCAGAATTAACTGCTCAATTCACATCAGTTATCGCAGACAAGTCCTTGGAGCCAAATATTTTGCATTACTCCTTAAAGGCAGAACCATTTACCTTCTTTACAAGCAACAAGTCTAAAGATATTTTTGATGTTGTCTTATGAATATTGACAAACCAGTGCTCTGGCCCAGACTGGAGAACATACCATTGCTGCCACCTCCACCCAGGCAGGGCCAAGATTTTCCTGAGAAAACAAGTCATGATCCACTTCTGAACAAGAACATATTGCCCCAACATTTTACGCCCTTAGGACGTGATCATAATTTTAGTGTGGGAAACACATTAAAGTAGGTGCTGCCAAATCTTATATGCCAAGTTTTGCAAGGTATTCAGCATTGTACTTTTCAAGAAAGTATTTTGAGTTTCAGGATCTTATCCCATCATGCAACAGTAGGAAGAATCAGGAGACCTAGATTCTGTCTGACTTTTTCACTAACTACCTGATCTTGGGGGTCATGATATGACTTATTCCTTTCCCTGGAGCTGCACAACTTCATCCTTCCGCCCTGGGCCTGCCTCTGCCCAGGGTCTAAACAATCAAGCTTGTGCCCTGGGAGCCCCCAAGAACTGCCACAAATGCAACAGGGCTCCCTGCTCCCATCTCCATGCCAGCCTGAGGACATCACTGTCATCTGTCCAGCCATACACTTCAGCCAAGCCGACCAGATGCTTCTGGTTGTTTCTCATCTCTAGACTTTGCAGCTCCTTTTGTCTGGAAGATTCGCATTGCCCTGACTCCTCCCAATACCTCCATCTTTCCCTACCAGAAGAATCTCTTTCAAGTCTCAGTTCAAGTATGTCCTCCATTAAAACCTTTCATGAGTCTTCTGGTAGCATCTGAATCACTCTCCTTTGTGTCCTGTTGGGTCTGGTACCTACTTCTCTCACAGTACCTACGGCACTGTATTGTGCGCAGCATTCACATGTTTATCTTTCCTACTGCACAGTAAGCTCTAGAAGGCAAGGATTGTGTCTGTATTCTTCTTTCTATTCCCATTACCAAACATTATGTCTAGCACAGAGTAAACAGGGAAGGAAGGAAGGAAACAAGAAAGGAAGGAAGGAAGGTGGCCAATAGATCCTTTGAAATATTATCAGGGCTTCACAGTTCCCACAGTTTCCTCATCTATAAAATGGGAATAAAACCACAACTTACTTCCTAGAATTGTTGTGAGGATAAAATGAGATGGTGCACTTAAAGCAATTTGCATGGTGTTTGCATGTAGTAAGAATTCAATAAATATAAAATAGTATTATCATATGAAAGAGGAAGATAATGTATGAGTGGAACAAAGATTGAGGGCTTCTGCTTACTTTAAGGGGCATATTCCAGCGGTCCCAGCTGTATAAAGGTGGAATGTGCTGCCCCAAGAAGCCATAAAATCCCTATCAGGGAGAATACCCAGCCTAGTCTGGAGAGATACCTGCAGTTCACACTGTAAATGGGTAAATAGATGGTTGGTCCCAAGTTGAAGTTAATATTTCCCCCTATTTGGAGATTCATTGATGCCAAAGTACCCCATTATATTTTAAAATCTAGACTCAAAATATATAAGTTTAGATGTGTGCAAATGGCACCTCAAATACAAATCGTTTCTTGGGTCAGAATCTAAAAGTGTAGATATCTGACCCTAAAGCTAATTAATGGGCCAAGTGGGGTGGCTCATGCCTGTAATCCTAACACTGTGGGTGGTCAAGGTGGGAGAATCACTTTGAAGTTATGTCAGTTGAACAATGACATTAATTGTTTTACATTAAGTAAAAGAGTAAAACATCATTTAAATTGTCGAAGTTTGTAGATATGCTCAGAATGTGTCTAGGAGAACATTGATCATGTTGTCCTTAGGTCTCACTGGGTGGCATTACATTGGGGTTTCTCTGCATTTCAGAGATTGATTCCCAACTTTGCAGGTCTCGAAACTTGAATTTGTTGGTACACCAAAAGCAGAGCAGGCTCCTTGAAGAGGAACTCACATTTTAAAAATTCACAATACACTGATGAATAAGCTAGATTGCTAAAGGTTTCATTCGTAATGGGAAACATGGCTGACCCAGAAAGCACAGGTTGGCATGACCATACTTTCTTAGCCTACATACATATCTACCCAGGAAATCAAAATATTAGCAGATTCAGAGCAAGAAAAAGTGTATGTTATAAAATTTAATGGAATTAGTCCCAGTTAGTATATCCCTGAATCTATGAACAAATGCCCTCTCTACTCTGATCTGTCTAGAGCCCATGCTGACTGCCTCCACTTTAAACTCACACATTTTTTTTCCTTAAATGTTTTCATGTTATTAATTAGCTTTTTTTAAAAAAAAAAGAGTCTCCCTCTGTCACCCTGGCTAGAGTGCAGTGGCATCATCACAGCTCACTGCAACCTCAAACTCTTAGGCTCAAGCAATTCTCCTGCTTCAGTCTCCTGAGTAGATGGGACTACAGGTGCGTGCCACTACACTCAGCTATTTTTTTCTATTTTTTGTAGAGATGGGGGTCTCTTGCTCAAGCTGCTGTCAAATTCCTGGTCTCAAGCAATCCTCCCACCTCAGCCTCCCAGAGTGCTAGGATTACAGGCATAAGCCACCACTCCTGGCCCATTAATTAGCCTTACGGCTAGATACCTACATTTTTATATTCCAGCCCAAGAAACAATTTGTATTTGAGTTGCCTTTCGCACACATCTGAACTTATTTGTTATGTGCTGATTTTCACCAGACCATGGGAGGTATCCCCCATCCTCTCTGTGAATACCTCCTTCCAGTACTTCCCTCTACCAGGATTTTGCTGTGAAAAGAAAGTTAGAAGCAACACACACATTTTTAAATAAATGAAGTGTTCCACATAGGCATGTAATAAGGGGCATGGTGTTGATATAGTTGGGATTCTGTTGTGCCTCTGTGTGACTGAGATAATTAACTTCTTTAAGCTCCATTTCTTGAAGTGGACATCACAATAATATCTATCTGAAAGGATCGTTGTAAGGATTAAACAAGAAAAACAAACCCAGTGTATAAAATGACTGTTAAACAAATATTAATTCCCTTCCCTTTAAAAAAATTATGACATTTATTGCAGTATGGGGTTGCAAATTTCACTTACACAGCAACTCAGACATGGAGAGGAAAATGTTGGTTCTTTGTTTTGTCTATGATTAATCTGATCTCCTTTTTGAGCCCCTAACATACGGATTTGAGGTTTTAAAAAACATCTATTTGGTTCAATATGGTTTAAAGCTTAATAAAATAAATAATTCAAATAGTCCCAATAGGTCCTGTTTAATCTTTAGAAGTAATTACTCATCACCCTTATTCCCGTGCCCCTTCCCGAATTTCTCTCTAAGATGGCATCTGGGTGTACATAAGGAAAAGCATAGCTTGTGTCACCTCCTTGGGAAACTGAAGATGCAAAGTTCTCTTGGCTCTTACTGGATCTCCACATACCCTCAGCCTCCCACGTGTCCTCCATCCAGACCTGAGCTGAGGAGTCCTTCTGTAGCCACTGTTGAGCCAGCTCTGATCTCAGCTTCCTCCTGGATCCATCCGCCTGCCCCTTGGAGAAACCATAGGAACTCCTGAGTCCTCTCCCTGCCACACAAGGAGAGCCTCCAAGGATATGCGACATGAGGGCCATTGTCTGCCTAATTACGCTATGCCTCCACTTTGGTGCATCAGTGCCTGGGATTGGGGCAGGGCAACCACTCCAAGATCCTTTTCAGATCCTAAATGAGGATCAGGGAGAAAGCTCTCCACCTCCCATCAGCTACCTGATACCCACCTCTCCAGACAGGCAGACCAGAGCACACCCATCCTGGCTTTGCTCTCCAGTGCTGTCTCTCCCTCATTCTCACTGTGCCCTGGGATGAAAAAAGTGGGTTTTTCTTTTACCTCACAGACATCATATCTAGTATTTATGAAACAGCAGGTTTCATGGCCAAGCTGTTACAGGCAGAGAGGCCATCTTCCCTCTACTCTGGAAAAAAGCTACAACCTAGATTCATCAGGCTTAGGCTTATTATGTCAAAGAGAAGTCAGTGGAATTAAGCGAATCCTCTCTCTCCACAAATCATGGTTTTCCAGCCTATTTTCTTGCTAAAGAGGTCAAGTTTCTACTCTCTTTTGCCCTTGGGTGGTAAGTGTCTGGGTTTGAATCAAAGGTGAAAGATCGCAATAAAACATGAGTTTAAGGATATGATAGATTGAATTATTGGCCCAAACTCTTCACGTCTCCCTGTAGCCATGCTTTCTGCCATGTAACACTGCAGTTCCACTCATCAAAGGCTGGGTGTTCTTCCCCTACCCTTCGACTTTGGGCCTGGCCATGTGACTTGATTTGGCTAATAGTACCACATGAGCAGAGCTCGTGCTGGGGGGTGTAGCTTCTTGCTCCTCTGTCTTCGGGAAAGAAGGAGGAGGAGGAGACAGAAACAGCAGCAGTGAGCCCATTCATTCAAGAAGAATGAGAGACATGGAGTAGACCCAGACCTAAAGCTTGAAGGGGAGTCCAGCGTCAGTGAGGCAACCCCCCATGTGACGACAGACGTGTGAGAAATAAATGCTTAGTGTACGTCTGTGAGATTTGCTTGTTGCACAACATTGCTGTGGCAAGAGCGACTTGATTCAAGATGGAAGCTGGACCGCATCAGTGTAACATCTGCGGAATATTCCTGGCACGTTACCATAGTCTTGACGTGATGAGGACTCCCTGAGGTGGTCCCCCTTCAACAGGGTGATCATACAAAATTACACTCCTTGAATGAAGTTAATCTTAAAATATCGCTGTCACTATAACATTTAACCTCTACAAATAAAGTACCGTCATCATTTTAGGATTTCTAACCTCTAGAATTGGGAAGGACTTAATTCAGGTGAGGAAGGATGGATTGGCATCTAAAAATAAGAAATAGAAAGAAATAAACTTTTAACTATATAATTGACTGTATAATTTAAGGAAATAATTTAGATATACGTTTTAATAAGCTCTCTCTATTTTGACTAAATCCCCACCCTATGGAATTTTGATTAAATTGTCCTAGGGTGGTACCTCATCACTGGTATTTTTTAAATCTTCTCTGGTGATTCTAATGTGCAGCCAGGGTTGAGATGGCAGAGATGAAAATCAGGTTTGTATTAACTGCATCATTTTCTTTTCTAGATCCCATTGAAATACTATTAATAATATAGTTTCATTTCAGGTGTTTAGCTTTTAGTCTTTCTAGGCTCATCTATTTTCTAATGAATATCTCTGTCTAAATTTTTGTACAGTATTTGGTTGTCTGTGTTATTTGCAAGCTACACCTAATTTTAAACTTTAAATCACAAATGCAAGGAAAGAAGAAACTTCTCCAGCTGACAGATCAGGTGATAGAGTTAATAATAGTATTGGATAAAAATAAGTTCCAAATTATAGCCCCAGGTTCCCTTATTATTTAAGCTGCTTTTCTAAATTTAGCAACCACCATAGCATTTCCTTGGCTTTTTGATAATATTGACAGATCCTAAACACTTTTGTATCAAAGCACTGATTGCAACCCTTGCTTAGAAAAGCACTTCTTATTTTCAGCAATCCAGTTAAACAAAGCTGAAGGTAATCAGAGCATCTGATCTTCCCCAACAGATTCTGCTTTTAATTGTGTATGAGATCACCTTTAACCACAGCACAAAATCAACCAGTAGAGGATGTTTAGTTGTAGGATAAAAAATAAATAAATGTAATCCCACTCCCTCTGGTGGTGTAATCTCCAAATATCCACTGAGTGTGTGTAATTTGGTTAAAATGTTCAAAGCGAATTGGGAATTCTTTGGTATTTGTTTCCTTTTCACCCAGGAGATACTGCTACTGACCCATCTCTCCAAAGGGAATAGTTTATGAGTTTTGTAAAAATGCATGACAAAAGAAGCAGCTATTTCTTTTCATAGTTCCTACTGTTTTACATACCTCATGCCAATACAAAGAGAATCTCTCTAAAACAAGTCTAAGTACCCATATTCACCTTTGCAAATCAGAAATTAAGTTTTAAGATCTTATACAGAGATGTTATTATGAATATATTATTATGCTATTATTATGGATGTTACTATGACTTTGTTATTATGATTACATATTATGACTATGTTATTGTGATGTTATTATGACTAGCATAAAACAAAAAATAATAATAACTGTGCCCTATGCCACTGAATCCCCAGGTTCATGGGAACAATTATTAAATAATTGATCAAGTTATACCAAAACACAGAAGGTATGAACTTCAGTGTTGGAAAACTCTCCTCCCTCCGTGCTGTGGTAAAGATATCATAATCAGTAGGAATACCAAACAAAGATTTTTCAAAAGATACAATCACATCTAAGAATGTATAGTCTCAAAAAGAGCTCATTAGATACATACATTACTTTTCATTGATTTGCAACATTTCTTTTCCGCAAGAAGATATTTCATTTCTACAATATACACAGGCGCAGTAGCCTATGTACAGAACTAGCGTACCCTGCCCCCAAACACAACTTACAATCCTTTTCTGTTGGTATGAAAGCCAATATTGTGCAGTACTTAAAGTCTAGGCTGTGAAGCTGGCCTGGCCCGCTCAGCTAATTACTAGCTATGTTACCAGGGGCAGGTTAGACCACCCCACCATGCCTTTGTAGCGCAGGTCATGAAAGCTCTCATTCATGGAGTTTTTGTGAGAGATAAATAATTTTGCGTATGGAAGATGCTTAGAACAGTGTCTGGCACAGATTAAGTGTTGTGCAAGTATTGTTGCTGTTGGACTGAATAACGGAACTGTAAATATGTACAGGCTCATCTTCAGTCATACTAGACTCTTCTCAGTTGTTTAAATAAAACCCATTTTCTCCAGCCTTAGGATCCTTTCACATGCTTTCCTTGTTCCCTATAGTGCCCAATACTGTAGCCACTACGCACATGTGAGGCTATTTAAATGTAGATGAATTAAAATTAAAGGAAACTTAAAATCAATTCATCTGTTCTGCTGGCCACATTTAAAGTGCTCAATCACCATATGTGACTGGTGGCTATAGGGTGGGACGGAACTGACATAGAACTTTTTCTTCATTGCAGAATTTTCTATCAGACAGCCCTGGTCTAGATTGGTCCTCCTCCGAATGTTTATCCTTTAATTCCTATGCAGTCTTCATACAGCTGCGTAAATATCACTTCTTCAATGAATCCTTCACTGACCCCAAGCCATTATTAGGACCTTCTATAAATCCTTCCGTAGCACACAGGAGTTTTCTTCAGAACACTCCTTATAAATACGTTTAATAAATTATTTTCCCACTAGGCTGGAAGGACTTTGAAAAAAGAGATCATGTTGACACATAGTAAACACCCAATAAATACTGTTGACTGAATGACTATGAGAGGAAATTTACAAAACCACTTGCTATTTTAATAGCTGGTGTCTGTCATGTGCTTGCTGTGTGCCATTCTGAACACTTTACATGTTTGAACTCATTTCAATCTAGTAACTCTATGTGGTAGGTGCTTGTATTAGTTATCTATTGCTGCATAACAAATGACAAACATACTAGCTTAAAACAACACACATTTATTTCTGGGGATGAGAGGTCTAGGCGTAGCTTAGCTGAGTTTTCTATTTAGGCCTCACAGTCTGCGATCAAGGTGTCAGAAGGGCTGAGTTCTCTCATTCAGAGGCTCAACTGGGGAAGAATCTACTTCCAAGCTCATTCAGGTTGCCGGCAGAATAGTTGGCGTAGGTAACATCCTAAATAAGCTCTGCCTCCATCCTAAACTTAAGTAGGAATTTTTAAAAAGTCAACATCATGATGTAACTCAGAGGTAGGAGGTAAAATTTTATTCCTGGGGGCTTCTTCTAAATAGCAGGAAGCACACAGGAAGAAGAGAATTAATATAAAATTTTCCACATTCCCCTTTCCTTTACCAAAACTGGTAAAGGAGTTCACCTGAAGAATTTGACCCTTAATGTCTTGAGGAGAAAAAAAAAAATGTGTTTTCAAAGTTCCTGCTGGTTCTTAGTACAGCTAAAGGCGGAGGCCTGAGCGTAAGGCCATGTATCTTAGCTGAGTTCCTCATAAAGCTTTTGGCTACACGGAAGCAGGTCAAGGAATTAGTTTGAAACGGGGAAAGGAGATGTCGAAAGCTAAATTAAAATTAACTAGGCCTAGTAAAGAAAGAGTAAAGCGGGTGTTGTAGATCCATTTAGGCAGTGAGGAGAGGGAACGAGAGCACCCCTAACAAGGTGGGGAGACAGAACATTCCACGGGATAAATGGTAAAAACACTTAAGAATGGCACTATTCCTAAGAAGTCCCCTGCTCTTCCATTTTCAATGTTACTCTAATCCATGCTGTACTATCCTTTCCCTCTGTTACCCAAAATCATTGCTAAAAGTTGATATACTCAGGAGCCTTCAGTTAGGAAACCTGTGAGAAATTTAAGGACGAAGCCGTAAAGGAAATGATAATTTCCCTGAGGGAGCCACACTGCAGAGCAGGTTTACATGGAGGGAGGCCCACGGTCCTGTCATTTCAAGCAGAAACCCAGGGAGGGCTAAGGGAAATGGTTAAAGGCCTAGCAGCAACCAAGTGGAACTGCCACCCCTTTCTAGTACAGTAGTGGAAGGTGACCCCTAAGGGAGGGAGGCAGACCCTCAGGCTCCATTCAAGCTCCCTGAGCCCAGGATGCCTTCCTCTGCCTTATACTGTAGTGTCATTACCAAGTCAACCGTTCACAGGTGGTACAGACTGTTCTCTGCAACTGAACCTGATGAATGGGGTGCTATTCCATCACTTTGGGACATGTGCTATCTGCTAAGATTAAAAACCGAAAAACAGAACCCCTCATTGCCCTCTGACAGAGCAGACTCTCTGTGAGTGATGAACGTGACTTTGAAGGGTGTCACTTTGAAGGATGAGCATCCCTTCATCTCAATGGGAAGTTATGTAGGGATCAGAGAACCGCAAGCTTGGGTCCCTTTTCTCTCCTGCTGTCAAGGAAACCACTGCTAACAAAGCCCCAGCAATGGGATCTGTCCAAGAAAGTGTCAGAGACAAGGTAAGGATTAGCAAAGCTACTATCAGCCTGTGCACAGCCCTTCTGGGCATTGTTCTCAAGAGTGAGCCTCAACACATCACCTTCCCTGGATCGATGCAATGTTATGGCTAACGCTGCAAAGTTTGCAGTTTTCTGTTTCTTGGGTGTCAGCTGGCAGCAACACACACACACACACACACACACACACACACACACACAGACACCAATCCAATCAAGATAATTTTCCTGCAGTAAACCATAGCAGGCATCTTCTTCATTGCCCCACAGAGATGCCGATGGTGCAGATTCCCTGGACTGAGGAGATACAGTAGCCTCTGGCATCTCCGTTAAACCCTCTAAAATGTCTCCCATGGAATTCTTCATTGTGGAAGACTTCCTCTGCTTCGTTAACTCCACTGTAAACATTATTACATTTCTTTTTATACTTACTCAAGACAGAGTCTAAGCCAACAGGGACCTCGGAGGAAAGGAGATTTGGGTTCTTCCTGGAGTTCAGATCAAACTATTAAGAAACATGGTATAAGTCACAGATCTTAAATATTTCCCCTTAATACAGGAAAGATGGGTATTCAGAGGTATTTCATAAAGCCCACACCCCCTTTCAGTGAACACTTGATATCTACGTGTCTTCGATGGGCAGAGAAGAGGACTTCTGTCCTGCAGTCCCTTCCATGTTGGGAGCATAGGACTGAAAGACACAGACCCTGGGATCAGAAAGACCAGTTTCATTGTCTGCTATCTGAGAGTCGGGGCTTCCTTTGCAAAAAGGTAATAACAATATGCTCCACTTCATACCTTTGTTTTAAATGAAATAATGAATGTAAAACACTTAGCACAATATCTGGTGCATAATAAATGCTCAATAAATACTAGATGTCACCATTACATTATTGTTGTCCTCATCACTATCATCATTTTAAGTGGTATGATCTATTTAAAAAGGGACTTTGGGAAACCAGGAACCATAATAGGGAAATTAGACTATTTGTACTTTGGTCGAAATTGGGGAAAAAAAGACAAGAAAGTCACTTTATTCTTATTTTGAACTTATTTTACTTTATCAAATACTATATAGTGCTCATTAGGTGACAGTTACTGCTCTGAACATAGAACTTATTGCATCAAAAATGACCTAATTTTAAAGTATCACTAATTTGATAGCATCTATATTAAAGCATATTGAGAAATATAGTTTAAAGCCAAATATAAACAATTTGGAGAATGCATATGCTTTTCCTTTATACATTCGAAGAATAATAACTGAATACATGCCATGAGCCAGCCTTGATGCTAGTCCCTGGGATAACAGTGCTGAACAAGACAGACAAGTTACCTGCCCCAATTTACGTTTTGTTGAGATGTTTGACATAATCACCCTGATTTTTTTCTTCATTGAATTTCACTCTAGACCAAACTGAAGATAGTTCAACCATTTATTGAGCAGCCAGTTTTAGATCTGCCCTAGATAAACTATTTCGTGTCCTGGGACGATTCAACGACTCCCAGAAACGAAAGTTAACGTGGGTAACCAGGAAAGAGCATTGATGCTGCCATTGACACAGCAGCAGGTCGGGCTCAGCTTCCTAAGCCAGTGCCAGGATCAGCCAGAGGAGAGCAGCAGGGACGTGTGAGCTGTTGTGGCTGACTCTAACCGAGGTGGACAGCAGAGACACTTGAAGTGCTCCCGGTAGCGCAGCTTCAAGCCATATGACCCAGCTGCTCAGGGCCACAGCACAGGGCAAGTTAGGCAGCAGCCATCACCACTGAGTGATTCATGTTCAGCAAAGCACTGGTCAGGCAAGGGGGCTCAGGGGCAGAACAGCTCATTGCAAGGCAGGCTCTGCCACCACTGCACGTCACAGGACGCCCTCAGGTTTATCCAGTGTGGAAGGGCCTTTTGGCCATAGTAATACCACTTTAACCGTGCTGATGAGGACGTATCAGTAGAACAAATAGGAAAGACATGTGACTACAGACACATGAATATGTTCATGCATATATTACATGTAGTTACCTTAATATAAATTGTGTTATAAATTTTTAACTATCTTTTATTGAAATGAACACCTTTGTTATAAAGGATATATCTTACTCTAGTCATTAATACTATTCTTAATCTGTTATTGTAAGGTCTATATTATTGCCTTCCTCATTCATTGATTGATTCATTCATTCATTTGACAAGTGTTCATTGAGCCACTACAGGTGTCAGACTCCAAGCAGGCAGTGGTGAGAAAAACAGACAAAAGTCCTACCCTTGTGAAGTTTATAGTCTAGTGGGCTGGATGATAATTTATGCTACTATTCAGCAAATATTCACTCCCTGCCTCCTCTCCCTGTGAGTGTAGTATCCTTCTCTGCCCCCAGTGATACGGACTTGGATGTGTGACTTGCTTTGACCAAAAGAATGTTAACAGATGTGAACAGAGGCCTTCCCCATGTTTGCCTCTTGCACTTCTGCCCTTAGTCATGAGAAAAACATGCTTTGGGTAGCCATTGGTCCAAGGAGGATGAGAGAACATGGAGAGTGGATATGGACCCACCCACATCGTGGAGACAGACAAGCTCTGGTGACCAATAGCCTAAAGCAAAGCTGCCCCGTTGATGCCAGCCTAGATCCACCGAATCAGCCAAACTGCAGGTTGACCAGCAGACCCACGGGTGCTGAGAGTAAGTGTTTGTTACTGTAAGCTTCCGAGTTTGGGGATGGTTTGTTTCACACAACCATAATTGTGGCAATAACTATCTATACAGAATAAAACAAAGCAAGAACATTTCAAAAATTTAGTTTTCCATGAAATAAAAACTATATTTTAGTGGAGACATTTTGGAGAACGTCGAGTTTCTTACCCTTTCTCAATGGTTGTAACCCCTCTCCCCATGCCACATCTGCACAGGGGCTTCCTCTATTAATATCCCTTTTTCTGGATGTGAATAAAAAGGAAACTAGTCCTCCATGAAAAACGCAACCTGTTTTTCTCAATGTACTCACCATTGTATGCCCAGTTTTATGGATTCATATTTGAAGCAAGCTGTGAAGAAAATGGAGAAGACTTAGAAAAAGAAATGAAAAAGTTTCCAAAAGTTTTGTAAATAAGGCATGAGACTGTGGGAAAGCAGAGTGCTAGGCCTGTAACTGAGTGTCTGCAGATACTGTTGATCCATGTTAGAAGAGAAAATGGAGGATATAAATGTAAAATACACTGACAAACTCATTTTTCTTCTGCATTCAGGAGCAGACAAAAATAAGCAAGTTCTTTGTAGCAGGATAGTTTTAGGTTGGACATAGAGGAAAAGAATAGCAGCTGAAACAGACTTGTAGAAAAGACTCGGCATCTCCTCTCCTGAACTTGTTTAAGGTGAAGAAAAGCAAAAGATATCATGCCCTGATCGGAGTCAGAGGGATGGACCAAATCACTGATTCCTGAGTATTTCCAGATTGTGGATTTCTTGGATGTGAAAAATGCCATGGACTACATCCCCTGATGGCTCTTGTAAGCATCAAAAATATTTTTAAGGCCGGGCGCGGTGGCTCACGCCTGTAATCCTAGCTCTCTGGGAGGCCAAGGCGGGCGGATTGTTTGAGCTCAGGAGTTCGAAACCAGCCTGAGCAAGAGCGAGACCCCGTCTCTACTAAAATTAGAAAGAAATT
>CAUYSK010112690.1:0-41998 GCA_963575035.1 Avahi laniger | reverse complement strand
CACCATCTATGAACCACAAAGTCAGGACCTCACCAGACACCAAATATGCCAGCACCTTGATCTTGGACTTCTCAGCCACCAGAACTGTGAGAAATAAATGTCTGTTGCTTATAAGCTACACAGTTTATGGCATTTTGTTACAGCAGAATGAATGGACTAAGACAGTCACACAGGATCTTTTCTTTGGCCCTGTCTTTCCCTAGCTAAGCCTTTGCTTCTCTTTTGCAGTTTTCCCTTCAGCCATCAAAGTTACTAACAGTGGATGGAGAACAAAGCTTTGACTTTGGATAAGCTCACATATGGAGACAGTCACTTTCAAGCACACACATGAAGGAGGCTATTGGAAACCCCTCTAGAAGAGAGGCTAAATGCAATGGTTCAACCATCTGTGGAAGAGCCTCAGGAAGAATTAGTTGCAGAATGTCACCTCAAAAAAGGAAACTAATGAAGCAGGATCAGGAGAGATGAGATAGGAGCAAAATTATCACGAACTTCTAAACTCTTTGCAGAATGCACGTAATACATGCAAATACTAAACAGCAGGAGAAGTTATTTGAAAAAAGTGATTGTGAGAAGTTAAGATACTCAGAGATCATTCCTGGTAGCGAACATTATTCTACCTGTGATTGTGTTGAGAGAATAAGGCACTGGTGGGTGTGAGGTTATTGTTACATTTGAAAACCATAATGCAATTCCTTTCTAAAGGCACAAAATCTCTCTCTCTCTCTCTTTCTCTCTCTCTCTCTCTCTCTCTCTCTCTCCCCCCCCACCCTTTCCTACTTCCACCCCTCTAGTAGATGTTGACCTTTTATTACAAACACAGTCAGTTTGATAGCCTGACTCCTACACTGATCTTAGTAGTGCAGAACCATCAGGTGCACACGTCTCACAGGCAGCAGGTGCCCTTACCAAAGATGCCGAATTGGGAGAGATGTGTGTTTCATAGCAACCAGGACTCCGCCTTGATCCAGGTATAAAACACTGTGCTCTTCTTCAAAGATCTGGATGAGGAAAACACATACACATGGACACATATCATATGCACACATAGCCAGGGTTCAGAGAATCAGTCTTCATGTGAGAACAAAATTCCCTCCCATGATAGAAATAGGTTTCCTTAAATCTTTGAGAAAATAGAGTTACAGAACAATGCTTCCTAACATGGGCTACCTGTACCATTGGTGTTATGTAAAATGGTTTTAGATGTGCCCAAAAGAAATTTTAAAAATGAATAGTTATAGATTCATGTTTATGTTCCTTCATTTTTATGATAATTTCTATTGATTTCCATTTATGATGCTGTCAGGATATTGGGTAACTGTTACATATTATACATATCTAGATGGAAGGAACCTTAGAGATAGTTTACCCCAACATTCTCATTTTTATACATGAGAATATTAAGGTTTAGAGAGATGTCTTGACTTGCCTAAGGCCATGCATATAGTAATTCACAGAGCTGGGACTCGCTGCATTATGGAGCTCCTTTCCAGATCTTATTGTTTTGAAGTTTCCAAGTGATATCAAAGAAAGCTATTCTTGTTTAATTCATAGATTCTCTACTGCATCATAGGTAGCTCTGATCAAAATGAAATTATCATCTTTGGGTACATGTGTCATTAGGTCTTTCTCCAATTGTGGAAAAACCAATTTGAAGTCAAATGGAGATACACTGAAAACAATTTCTAACTCCTCTATATAAGATGCATGCTGTTTTGTTACTCAAATTGCTAGGATAGCCTTGTGTGGAGTTACACTACAGCCATAATCTTTTTCCCCTTTGTTTACTTCTCATACCCAAGATGCGCTCCATGACTATAGAATTAGAGACTTCTTTGCCTTGTTTGGAGTGTTGGAAGGAATAAAATGGGATCCTGGCTCTCTATTCTCCTTAGAATAGGTCAAATTTCTACGTACCTCAAAGATCAATAGCTCTGGGGTTTCTTTAGCAAATTTTTTCCCTTCTTTGCTCCTCTAAAAATATGAAAATCTCACTGAGGACCTACAAAAGGTTTGAAGCTAAGAAATGACAATTGGATCATAATGTGGACATCTCTATCTAAAATTGAAAGCAGAGTGCTCTCGTTGCTAAGTGTGATTACCTGTGCATTAGATTTCAATTTACAGTGCTAGTTACTGTATGATAATTAAACGTCAGTGGGTTATTAAAACATATTTATCGAAGTGTAACAACCATGCATTAGGCGCATATCTTGTTATGATTGCTAAACCTCATTAAATGCCTGTTTCATAAGCCATGGGTATCTCATTTTTATTCAGAAGAAAGGCAGGAAGCATTTAAGCTAAATGCAATGGTTTAAAGTAATTCCATTTCTACTTTCTCTAACATATGCATCCTGACGGTTATTACTCTGTCTTTTGCACGTGAGATTTAAACATCTCAGAACACCACCTGGGTAATGGCTATTTCTATATCACTGCATTTCTCTCTATTCTGACTTCAAGGCAAGGGGAATTTATTGCAACTCAGCATTAAGTATGCAATCTATCCTTAAGGCTCCATGTTCCCTATATATGATAAATCCTTAGGAATTTTGGTTTTCTTTTAAGGGAAAAATTTAGTCAGACTTAATTGAGTTTCATTGTCACTTACAAACATTCTTATATACAGGCTCTGAACAAAGAACATCTTTATTAAATGATAAAAAAATAAATTTTTTTATGATAAAATATTTCCTAAACTTAAAGACTTAAGGCTTTCATAAAAAAAGGAAAATAAACATATTAGCAGGCTTTGGGGTTTATGTTCAGTATTGCTGAATAAGTTTCCAGAACTGAATCAAATTGGACAATTTTTATGCCATCTAGACTTCAGGGCAACTTGACCCAGGATATTTTCTTACCTGCCTCCAAGTGTTCCCTGCATCTGAAGAGACAAACATGCTGATGTCGCTGTCTGACAATTCAGAACCTATGTTACCTAGAAAGAGAATATCACCATTAGTGAAAAGAACTTTTTGCAAAAGCTAACAATGGACTGCATTGCCTGGGAAGGAGTTTGACTGCAAACATTCTGTCTGAGCAGGGGTTTTCTGCACACTTGCTTCAGGGCCAATGGCTTAGGTGCCTTTCAAAAATATTTTTAGCTTGCTCATTATGTTCCAAGCACAGATATCTAGCTTCTTAAAATAAACACCATTTTCAACAGCAAGCAAACCAGGCAAGCTTCCTACCTGATGCCACTATGATGCTGGGAGCTGTGTCTTTGCTCGCAATGATCCCAGATGTGTAGGGGTTCTCAGAGACCTTCAGGTGAAGATGCAGTGAACAATAGGGCTGAGAAGGGAAAAAAATGAGTGCCATAAAATCATATAATCTAAGTGGTCATTTAAAGTCTAGATTCAGAGCACCCATCCACCCATCCATCTAACCAACCATCCCATCTACCATCCATCCATGCACATTTGCATCCACCCGTTGTGCCAAAACATACACCCATCCACCATCTTTCATTCCACAAACACCGGTGTCCATTAAGCGTGAGATGGCTGCCAAGCTGAAGTAGAGAGTACCTTTGTTTTAGGTATAATCTACTGACTTAATCCCATTTGGTCATTTAACAAACATTTTAGTACCTTACTTTTAAAACCATAGGTGAAGCTCATGAAAGGGTTACATTAACTAAAATTTAATCTCTGTCATTACAAAGTTTACAATTTAAATAGAGGACATGCGATCCTTGTATTGACTGCCATAACAAAAGAATATTTTAATGGCCATAAAAAAAATGAAGAGACAAAATAGTATGAGATTTTAGCAGGTGAAGAGCTTATATCCAAGTTTGGATCAGGGATGGCTCTAAGGAGAAAAGGGTGCCTGAGGCAAAGATGGGTAGGCTGCAAAGAACCAGTGAGACAACAAAGAGCTTAAGGAACATTTCAGGCCAGAGTCATATTAATGACAAAGAAAACGGAGCAGGACAGCAGAGCAGTACAGTAGTCAGACAAGACTGAAGAGGAGAAATGGGTGATGAAGCCAGGAAAGAAGGATGAGTTAAGCTGGGAGGACTTTGAAAAAGTCAATTAGCATCTCTTAGTCACCCTCTATTTGAGACCTTGGTCTTGATTTTACAGAAAAAGCCATATGACATGTGAAACCGTGTTAGAAGCCACTAAATAAGTGACATAAGTGTCTCTACCAGGATATTATCAGAATCAGTGTTATTCAATATAAAAGTCATACTTGTAGACAAAACACACTAGTAAGAAAAATGTAAATGAAAATTTAAGGGACTTGTTTATCCGTGAAAACAACCTTGATCAAATTCTTTGATTAAGACGTCGACAGTTTCCAAGGAAAAAAAGGATAATAAATCTTATACGAATTTCATTTAAAACAGTTCTTGTACTGGTTGTCAAAAAATACAAGTTTATGTTTGAACCCACATTTCTTTTCATCTCTGAGGAAGATTACTTTCTAATCTTATCGACTTGAGATTTTGGAATCACCAATGTATCTCTGTTATTACTTTTATTCTGCTCTGTAAGTCTCAGCCAGCAGATATTCAGACAGCTACAGATACAATGATTAAATTTATATAGGATGGAGTAAATGACAAACTAAAAATGAAATTCAGGAGTAAAAGCAGCCAAAACGCTAGTGAAATAAAATAGCAGGTCACAATAAGGACTTTTCTTCACCAGCAACTCAGAGAGTAAATGTCTCAAGGAGTCATAATAGTAATAAATTATTGGTTTTAAATAAAAAATTTCATGTAAGATTTTAAATAAAAGTTTTCACTTTATAATGTTTGATAAGAATAAAAAAGGCAGCCTCTATAAGAAGAAACATCAGACCCAGACACTTGGCTTTTTCTTTTTGTCCAAGGGGAAGGCTAGAACAGATACTATTGAAAGTTGTAGGGCAGCGTTGTACGATGCTCAGGTCATGCTGAGACAGGATACAGTGGAGGTGTCAAATGATTTCTCCATGAAAGTTTTCCTGACAACCACAGCCTATCCGGCCTCCCCTTCTCTGATCTACAATAATTTATTTTACCACGCACAGTGCTGTATCATCTATTTTGAGTATGTCCAATCTTATTCCCTTAAGAGATATACTCTACAAACAAAGAGAACCCATCAAATACTACTTTGCATCTTCTGTGGAGCCTACCATAAACTCTAAAAAAAGACACTCAATAAAAGCTTGCAATACCAAGTAATGCTTTTTTGTTAGGACATGAAGGACATCACTTTACTATTTTACTCAGAGCAATGCCAGTAGTATGTGAGTTTTATTATAAACCACATCATCTGAGTAATGTTGTGAGCATCTCCATGGCATTCCAAGAAGTACAGTACTGCTTAGGGTGTGTCCTTAGACACGGGGGCTTAACGGAGGGCCTCTTGCCCCACCTAACAGAGTAGGACATCCCTGGCCACGGGAGCACCCAACTTGCAATCTTGAGCCAGCTGCTTGCCACGGTACACACTGTGATGCTGAATTGCCACCTAATGCAAGGATTATTCAGTAATGGGCACTTCCCTTGACAAAGGAAAGAGGGCATTTTCAATTGGCTGTCTCAGCACTGCTCTGTTGCTATGGCTTTCAGGGGCTGAGATATACGAATTTGAGAAGAAAAGACATCAGTTCACAAGGCAGTAGCAACATCAGAAACGATCTTTTGGTGTACTTTTTCCTCCACTCGCACATTTGTAGTACTGGATTGCCCCCAGCTGGTACAAGGAGAATATTCTGTGGCTTTTTTCTTCTTTCATTTTTTCCAAGGAAGTTATACATGGTCTCCACAAATGTTTTAAAGAAAAACATATAAAGTGTCTCATCTTCACTTTTTTAAAACTTTTGTGCCTGACCAGTTGTGGACATTTGTCAAACTTAAGTCACAATTAATATATTTTATATTAATATTTTATTACGATGACTGTCAAGTTGCTCGAAGTTCCTGAAGTACACAAGACAAAAAGATCTCCAGTTCTCATGTACATTTTGCCCAGAAAGGAGCGTTTCGTAGTCCTCTCTCTTCCTTCCTTCTTGTCTTCCTGCCTTCCTTTCTCTCCTGGGCAAATATGTGCTGAGTACCTACCACATGCCATGCTCATTAATAGTCACAGCTCTTTCTGTACACTTCCACAGTTGTCTTCAACTCAACAGAATAAAGCACCTGTCCCAAGGGCAGTTCTGTATTTCCCTTCCCTCTCCACATTAAGAAAATATAGGAATGTACACCAAAACCAACAATGATCTAGCAGCTGCCTTACAGAGGATAAGGGGAGCAGCTCACATGTTTGGAAGCTGCCTTTTGAGTCCTTATAACACATAGGCATATCATCAATTGGCTAATTCTGTGAGTGACTACATTCTTAGTCTTTAATCTTTTCAGAGTCAAGTACAAAGTTCGAGAATCTAACGCAAATTAAGGACCAAAAAAAAAAAAAAGTGCATGAAAACAGGTGCAAAGAATTTTTCACTTAATTTCAGGGAGTTCACAAACCCCTAAAGTCCATCAGTGACCTGTAGGTCACTAATTATCTTTTTTTTTTTCCTTATTCTTTTATCTTTTATTTTAACCAACAAAATCCTTTGCCCATTGCAAGTGTTCAATGTCTACTGGATTTAATTGATCCATTATTTCCTTTTCACATCAAATACTTATCATTTATTCCTCCTGTCTAACTGAAACATTCTACCATTTGGCCAACATCTCCTTATCCCCCAACTCTATGGCCTCCGCAGAATGGTCACTAGCATTCTGCTCTCTGCTTCTATGAGATCCGTTATTTTAGATTCCACATGTAAGCGAGAACAAGCTGTGTTTGCCTTTCTGTGTCTGGTTCTCTAGGTGATTCCTTAATTACCTACTGTGTTCCTAGCACTGTGGATGGCCAGTGGGGAATTAACAAATGCTAGAAGACATTTCCCCAGCATGAAATAAATCAACTTTAAAATTTGTTAGATTTGAGGGTCAACCAGCTTCAAATTCTGCTTCTTTCTCCCCAACCTCTGTTATCAGCAGCCTTTAGATCTTATCTTCATGGTATCTTTATCTCCATGGAGCATCCTAATCTGAGTATTGTACTGAAAAGACAGATCGGAGCTTTCATAAATAACTAGGTAAGTGTCCCCAACACCCTCCCAATATACACACATTTGTGCAGTTTCTGACTCGGAACTGCAGCTGGAAATCCATGGATCTTTAGGAAACAGTCAATGGCACAGAAGAGGGAGGCCCCCGGATCAAGAGGCTGGGTATGGGATATTCAGCTCACTGCAATCCATCAAAACACAGAGCCACAGACAATGCAAGGGAGATGAAAAAGAGTCAAGAATCTCCTGGGGCAGCTGCCTGCTCGGCTCCAGCAGAAAACTGCGAACTGAATCCATAAAGACGTCAGGGCCCCTTTCCATGGAACACTGCCTTCCCCTATGGGCTCAAGGATTTGTCACAGGCTCAGCTCAGCTCACATCTTGCCTCTTGGGAGCCCAATCCTGAGGCTTTGGAGGCAGGTGGACCATAACCTGTAATACCCTATCTAATTGTACAATGCAGTCTTCAGAGGAAAGAAATCTCAGCTGGGCCCTCCAGGCAATCAGTCTAAAAGTCCTAAAAATACAGCCCCAAATTACCCTGGATGTCTTATTTCTATAGAATACATTTTACCAGAAACATTCCATTTGGGGCTGCGATTCTGAACTTACTCCACATTTGTAACAGCCCTGCTGGAAAATCTCTTTTCTAATCACTAGGCTGTGCTTTTGGTGACACTGTCACTTTCCAAGTACTCACAATCTAAAATCACTTTTTATCTCCTCTTTGCCACTAGCTCCCAAGCCTCAAGAAGGTTTTTAACAGTCTGAGTCTCCTGTAGCTTAAAGATTTTCTTTCCTATTTTGTGCCTTTGGCAGATTTTTCTCTCCTGCCACTGCCTCTGTCATTTTCCCTTCCTCACCCTGCAGCCTATTTTATGAAGCTCAGGATGAAACTACATTAAGCAACAGGGTTAATAAGGAAGGAAGGCTGGAAGTTGCCTGTGTTCCATACGTCTGTATCCCAATAATTCATCTTTCTTCAATCTTAATGAGCCTTCTGCTTTTGTTAACTTTGGGGACAACTTGAGCCCATGAGTTTCAGAAGGTGCATATGATGACTCATCCTCCAGTGTGACTCTCAGAGGGAATGAATGGCTTCCACCGAAGTCCAGATGTGAAACTCAAACAGTATCTTTCAATGGAGTGCATACTCTAAACGCACACAACACTTACAATAACAGTATGCATACTGAGCACCTGCCGCATGGCAGGTATAATTATAATTCTTGGAGATGATTCTTTGGAATGACTAAAAAGATAGGCCCAGTGCCTCTGTTCATGGAGCTCACATTTCAGCACGGGAAGATGGACAAGAAAGTCACCAAATGCATGTGCTGATTTCGGAGAGTGATAAGGGTCATGATGAAAAATGAACTGGGACAAATAAGACGTTAGAGGATGTTCAAGAAAGCTCTCTGAGATTCAGGTGATCAACCAAGGATGTGAATGCCAAGAAAAAGCCAGACAGGGAGAAAAACGTTTTAAGAGAAATAATGGCAAATGCAAAGACCCTAAGACATAAATGAACACGATGAGTTGCTGGGATGGAAAGAAACATTCCCTCTCCCATGATGGCTTACAGGGAGGGAGGGAGGGAAGGAAGGAAGGAAGGAAGGAAGGAAGGAAGGAAGGAAGGAAGGAAGGAAAAAGAGGCTGGAGACCAGGCAGAAGATGTAGACAGGGACCTTGCATGATAAGCAATTTAATTTATTCTACATTAATTAGAAAGCCATTAGAAAGTTTAAATAAAGAAGTGATATGAACTGATTTTTAAAAAGTTTAAGTTGATATCATTTACATACAATTTTAGAAAACAGAAATGTAATATATGGTAAAAAGAAAGCAGATCAGTGATATTCTAGGGCTGAGAGCATGGGTTATAACTGCAAAGAGGCACAAAGGAAATTTTGGGGGGTGATGGAAATGTTCTATCTTGATTGTGAGAGTGGTTACATAGGTGTATGCATGTCAAAATTCATTGAACTGTACTCGTATAAGGACTATGTGTGTATGTTTTATCTCACTAAGGCTGATTTTAAAAAAGGACACATTGGCTGCTGTCTAGAGAATGAATTGCCAGGAAGAAATGGGAGGACCAGATAGAAGCCTGTCACTGTGGGTCAGGTGAGAAACGATGGTTTGGATTAGGATTTTCCCAGTGCACAGGGGAAAGCAAGCTGATACTGCATTTATATTTTGGAAACACAACAATAAGACTTCCTGACGCTGGGTTGTGGGTGGAACAGGGAATACCTTGCTAAATGCCTTGGTTAAGAGGCATTTTAATGGTCCATTTATAATGCCAGAGTACCCAGGCTGGTCTATGTAGGTGACAGTTAAATTCTCTCTCATAGGCATTTAATCTCCAAAGTGCAGAGAGGGAACAGAAGACCGCATTAAGGTATTGGCATATCCAAGGCATCTTTGGCTAAACATCACAATGTTTCAACTGAGAATAGCTAAACTAGGAAGGTGGCCTTGTTTTTAAAAATGTTACTGAACTGAGCCTTGCATGGAGTAGGTATTCAATAAGTAGCTGATGCATTTACTTACTCTGTCACTGGCTTCATGCACTTACTATAACAACTGGCTCTTTTCCCCCTGTAAGCTGCTGGTAATAAGGGTGGAAGCTGCGTGGGAGGCTGAATTTCAGACTGCTTCCCTGATGCACAGTGACAACTGCGATATCCTCTGCAACTAATAAGGTCAAGCTATGACTGCTGGCGTCCTCTCAAGCAGGAGGGTGACCCGCCTCCAGCTGTGTGAGATGAACCTGCAAAGTGACTGTCCAGACTTTCTGGGATGGAAGGAAGCTAGCAGAGAGTAAACAACATCAAGGTGTAATTGTATGAAGAGTGCAAACAACTCTATATGTGTGGTTTATACACACACATACACACACACACACACACACACACACACACACCCCAAGCCTTTCTTACTAAAACTAAGTGGTCTTCCCTCTAGGCTTACATCCTGGTCTCTCCCTTTTCTAAATGTAAACACAACTTATGAATTGTTTAAAGAAATCGATAATATTAATTTAATAATACTTTGTTTTGCACTTTGTAATTAATCTCTTCTTCCCCCCTTGTGCATTCTCTTAGTGTCTATTGTTGTGTCAGAGATGAGGCATCTGAGCTACTAAGACAAGTACAAAGGTGTGACCCTAAAATCTTTCATTTATTAATCTACTGAAGTAGAGTAGTAGACTGCAAACTCCTTGAAGGCAAGGTCCGTCTTTGATGCTTTTATGGCTGTCATCCTACATAAAATACATAAATAAATGCATGCTAATCTAATTACTTATTGCTTAAATGTAAGACAACTAAAAGAAATCATACTTCGAAGTAGGGGTCAGCAAATGATTTTTATTTTAAAGGGACAGATAATAAATATTTAAGGCTTTGTTCACCATAAAGTTTGTGTCTTGACTACTCAATTCTGCCCCTGAAGAGGGAAAACAGCCATAGACAATACATAAGTGAATAAGCATGACCGTGTTCCAATAAAAAGCTATTTGGAAAAACAAGTGGTGGGCCATATTATGCCCACAGGCCATCGTTTGCCAACTCCAGCTTTACAGAATAAGACAGAACAAATGGAACATATCATAAAGAATACCAATAAGGGTTTAAATCAGTTGTTCTTACTCTTTTTTGAGTCACGGACTCCTCTGAAAATGTGATTAAACATCTTCACAGGAAAATACTCCTACACAATTTTACATTCAGTTCATCAATTCTACAGCCGAATATCTGTATTATTAGTTTTGTAACAGGTTAGTCATGAGAATGTAAGGCTGTTTGGGACAAATCCAAACCAGAGATGGAAACTACCTTATTCTCCCTAAAACTACCATTTGGGGTCCTCTTTAGAACTTGGGCTGGAACCAAGGATCCTGGAAGGGCACAAGACATGTCCCCATGTTCTCCTATCTCCTTGGCACATCACAGGGCTGTGGCTCTTTTACACCCTCTGCCTTCACACCCTTCCCTGCCCACTTTCGTTCATGAACTGAGCAAAACTCCCAGAACTGCTATCATCCTGTGTTTAACATCCATTCCAGCCCTGCGCTGTGTGGGGCATTGTGCTCCCACATGAAGACTCACCAACAAGCAGCGCACGGGGTCCCCTCTTAGATCCGTGTCTGGTGCCTGCAGCAAACGCCAGTCTCTGCCTTTGTTATACGTGATGAAAGTCTTCACTTGGTTGTCAATCTTCTTGTTAGCCAAGAACATTCCCTTTATCCCTGCTACCTGGGAAAAATTGACATGGCTGAAAAATATATCAATTTGAGAAGGAATATATTTGTTCACTTTAAAAAAAGAAAAGAAAAGCAAAGCAGGCTGTCAAATTCAGCCAAATACACTTATCTTGGAGGAAAGAGTGAGAATGGTGGAAGGGGGGTGATGCTTACATATAATGATACCCAGGGCTGTTGGAGCAAGAGATTGGTGCCCCTTATCATACGGGGGTCACAACATAAATTTGATAGGGGCTTCATATTACCCCTGACGTAGGTTGGCAGAAGCCTGCAGTTGCCGAGAGATAAACTCTGATGCTTTCTGTTCTGTTGTCTGGTAAATAAATAGTCTTATTGTATGCTAGCATAACACCCAGAGTCTCAAACACTTTTATCTCATTTAATCCTTCTAACAGTCCTCTTCAGTATCACGTATTCAATTTAACAGATGAGGGAAATTCAGGCTCATCCAGATAAGATGACTTGCTCAAGGTCACACTGCCGAAGGACACACATTAAGGGTTAAACCTGGGATGTTAACCCAGAACTCTATGACTTCATAGGTCATACTCCCAATGACTATCTAAATTATTAAGCTATCTGCAGGTTTGAACAATTAAAAGAGGTCAGTTAAAGCACCTGATCCAATTACTATTGTTTTTTTTTCAACAAAGGATCTCTCTTCAAAATACATTGGATATAAGAGAAGAGCTTTTAAATGGAAAGAGACAGTGGTTTCCCTAAATCATCAAATAATTCCTACTCCATTCTCCTAACACTCTTGTTCTCATGACAAACAGTTCTCGTTAATTATTGGGCTCTGAAAATACAATTACTTCCTCTCTTTCATATGTTAGGGAAGAAGTAACAATGGGTAAGTTGTTAAAATTGTGCAAAAACAAATCATTGATTGTGTATTACATTTTTCAGGTGTTTTAGTTTATCGAACACATTCATGCATATTTCACCCTGCTTGAAATTATTGCAACCCAGAAAAACTGAAGGGCGGTGTGAAAAAGGTCTGCAATGTGTCGAGCAGCACATTTCAGCAACACATGTGCATTATCACATTTAATACAATAATCACGATGTAACTATGATTAGCCACATTTTGAGGATGAGAAAATGGAAACTTAGATTAAATGGCTTTCCGGAACACACACAGGGAGTAAGTGAATAAGCTAGCAAGCATATTTGAACCTTTAACTTAAGTCGGGTCCTTTATTTTATAATATGAAAATTTTAAACAGAATATAGTAAAGCAATAGCTCCATCCCTTCACTCCTTGTCAAATACCAAGCACCATGCCCAACACTTTATATATAAAACCTCCAGTACTCAACATAAACCTGCACTGAAGCTCTTATCCCAATTCTATGGATGAGGAAACTGAGGTGTAGACAAAATTTAATTGCTTATGATTACAGAGAGTTGGGATTCAGACCCAAATCTGTCTGACTTCCAACATTCTTTCAACAAATACAGCTCTGAGTCTGTCAATTCAAAGAGGTTGGGTTTTGATCAGTAGAAGACAACACATTTTGCCTTTGCTTTTGACACAGTCAGATCTCATTAGTTTGTACCTGCTGATTTGGCATCTGGGATAATTTAGAGTTGGGCCAAATTGGTACTCTTTTGGAACCACAAGTTTGTTAAGCAAATAAACAGTGTAAGCGAATTGCTGAGAGGAATACTTTGAATTGCTTAGGAAAACAAGCAGCATTTTGGGCAATCAACGGCAGCCAGAACAATTCTTGTGCGTTGTCGATCCTCAACAAATGCAGAAGGCATAGACTCCAAGAGCTCTCTATCTCCCAACAACAGCGTGTTAATTACAAACAATATTTAGTAATTCACTACACTAGCGCCACAAGGGCTGCTCACCAGGGAACTCCATATTGGTTTTGCATATGTTCAGGAGGCTGTTACATACTTATAAATATGACTTACCTGCCAGTTCTTTAAAAATTAAATTACAGAAATCAGAATTTTCACAAAGTCATACTGGTCTTCCCTCCATATCACACCCAGAAATGAAAAACGATTCTGTCTTAGCCATTCAACACTCTAGAGGGTTACAATAAGTGCAGAAAAAATGAAAATGTTACCTATTCCAGTAGTTTCATTGCCCATTTTCCTTCTTGCCCTCTCTCTCTTTTGGCAAGGATGTCAGGGCAGGGTTATGCACGCTTAGAAGCTGGCTCATTTGATTTGTAGAAGTGGTGACTTTATTGGCCCCCGACTGCTTGGCATTATCAAATGCCACTTGAACAGAGAGCTGCACTTTGTAATTCATTGCTGGCAGCTTGGCCTTCAGGTTTATCTTGAGGAATAAAAACTTGGCAAAGTAAAGGGAATGTGTGTCAACAGGGGACAGAGCTGGAGAGGGTCTGCTTATTTTCCTCTTGCAGCCAAGGCACTTTATCCATTTGAGGTATTTTTTTTTTTTTTTTTGCTCCTTTGGCCTAGTCTACAAAGATAGTCAGCCCTACTCTTAGGTTTTTGTGCCATTCCCTGCTCCTTTCACTCTGAGCTTGAGAAATCCATCTGTCTGTGTGTCTCACTGCAACCCCTGGGCATGACACACTCTAATCCAGGGTCTTTTTCTAAGATCTCATCACAGAGTTCTTGGAACCCCTATGTTCTCACTGTAGGACTTTGGCTATCAAGGGAGCAGCATTAGTGCCCCAAATGTGGAATGTGTGTGGATGTACATGTGTATACACGTATGTGCATGTATGTGTGTGTCTGTGTGTATGTGTGTAAGGTGTGGGGCTCCAATGAGGATGAGGGGCCATGTTTATGTTGCCAGATAACCACTCTCTGCATCCACGCTACATGCTTATTTGCAGAATGCAGTGGGCCTGAGGAATGAGATGGGGTGGGAAAGGTAATATTCCCAGTGGAAGACATGCCTTCACGTAGACACAGAATTTCCAATGAAGATACTCCTAAGGGAATGATACATCGCACTGTTGGGAGTTTGTCTTCCTGTGGGAAAAGACTTGTTACCTTTTATGCCTTTCTGAATTCTGCATGAAGATCTCTGAGAATGCTGAGTTGCTGGAAAGCTACTTTTGTCTTTTTATTTCTCGTATGGAGGAATTTTTTTTTTTTTTGCTTCTCATACGAAGGAATTACTAGTTATTTGTTATTATTTAATATCATAATTTTCATTAGATTTAAGCCTAACACAAAGCACATCAGCACATTTCCTCTGCCCCCCGAAAGACAGTCTGAAAGCGCTACCTGACTCTTTGTTCATAAGGCCACCGGCCACTCCCCTCGACAACCTCCTGATATGTTTCTGCCTTTTCTTCCCTCAAGGTCCAGCTCAATAAGCCTTTTCCAGAAATCAGAATTTCTTTTCCCCCTGACTGTCCCCAACATTTCTCTGTTCTTCAATTTGTCTCTCATGTAGATGGTACCAACATCTTGGCTCTCAACAACTGTAGAATCTTCTCACAGGACTCAGTGTTCCCATAAATGTGTGTCCCATTCTAACATAACCTTTGGATTGCCATTCACTCCACCATACTGCTTCTTTAAAAATTAATAATAGAAAAGTCACTTTGTAAAGGGGCCCTGTTTTCTCTTTCAGTAACATAGTAATAGTTCTGCATTAGAAGATGTAACACCTAGGGCCTCTGGTAACCACCATTAAGGAGAGGATGGGAGGAGGGAGAAATGGGGAATGACTACCAATGGTTATGGAATTTCTATATTGGATGATAAAATGTTCTAAAATTGATTGTGGTGATGATTGCACAGCTCTGTGAACACACTAAAAACTATTGGATTGTACATTTCAAATGGGTGAATTGTATGATATGTGAATTATATCTTGATTCATCTATTAAGAAAAGAGTATAAACAATAACTGTTAACACAATTTACTGAGTCATTATGAAGTGTCAGATACCACAGGTTGAGCTTCCTAATTTGAAAATCCAAAATCTGAAATGCTCCAAAATTTGAAACTTTCTGGGGTGCCACAAGAGGGAAATCCCACATCTGACCTCTTGTGATGAGTCACAGTCAAAACCTGGTTAAAACTTTTGTTTCATGCACAAAATTATTAAAAATATTATATAAAATTACATTCAGAATATGTATATAAGGTATATATGAGACATAAATGAATTTCCTCTTTAGACTTGGGTCCTATCCCCAAGATATCTGATTATATATATGCAAATAACCCCAAATCCAAAAAAAATTCTGAAATCTGAAAACACTTCTGGTCCCTAGCATTTCGGATAAGGGTTATTCAACCTGTACATGAAAGACTTTGCAAACATGAGCACATCAATCCCTCCATGCACTCTAAATGGTGGAGTTAATATTATCCTCATTTCACAGATGACAAAACCAAAGTTCAGAAGTGGCCAACCACTTGCCTAAGATCATTCCACTAGAGAATCTTAGATCTGGACTCCAAGTCAATCTGTCTAACACCAGAGTTCACACACTTAATACTGTGGCTGTACTGTTTCTTCTAACTTCTCTGTCATCCTACAGTACACTGAGAGAAATATCATATCAGGATGTTATACCCAAAGGAAACTGTATTTTAGTCATTTTTCAGTATATTTACTCAATAGTCATTCAGTGAATATTTTCCGAGCATTTGTTATATATCATATGATATTCTAAGCACTGAGGATATAACATCTAGAATATCTAGGCAACTATACTTTTTCATTCAACAGAATTTTTTGGAGAGTAGAATGTGTTAGGTGCTGGGAATTTGGATTTCTTTGGTGATTTAAAGGAAGAATCCCAAATATATCCCGTTTTTTTTTCATGTTTATTCTCCAGATGTTTCTCTCCTATACTAATCTTTTATATGTCCCATGCAGAGGATAAGTTGGGAGGACCTTCATGGAGGAGTTTTTGCTTATTTCTGCCTCTGATGCTGATTAAGGGTTAAATACTCCCACCCTCTCAGTTTCAGACTTAAATTACAAATCGTAAGTGCCAACATTTGAAGAAAATAAAAAAAAGGTAGAAAGACAACAGTGAAAAGAAAGAGGATATATTCATGACCATGATTTCTTTGGGCTTTGTGGATAGGGAATTTTTCTCTTCTAAAGAGAGAATGCCAGACAGGAGAGACATATTCAGCGGTGTTCAGGGGTACCTCTGTAATCAGAGAATCCATTGGCTAAAAAAGTCTAAATGTTCTTTCTTTTTCTGTGATCCTGATCAAACAGCATTCTCTTCTTTGGGAGATAGTAGCCTTGAATAATTAGATGGTACATTCAATATCCTGTAATACGTATATCTTGGGTGGGAGAGCATATTTCTTCCCTACCTCCTATCCTGGATTGTACGAGGCAGTCTTTCTCCAAGAAATCACAGTGTAAGCTACATCGTCATGGCTGTTGAGTTTTCTCTCTTAGAGAGAGGGTACTCATAACGTGCAGAAGACACTAGGTGTATAACAGAACATGCCCTGGTCACTGGTCTTATCTTTTGTGAGGCCACAGGGCTCATTCACATATGTAGACATTCTTGTGCCTTCTGAATTTGTTAGCCAGTTGGCTTCACTCCCAACACAGCCTTCTTCACTCAGTTGGTGTGAACTGTCATTGCCCATTAAGCCACAGTGCTCTTCATCATCATTAATTAATATTCCCTTCTCAAAGGAGGGAGTATATTATCCAAAGCTGTCAGACTCCCTCTCATCATCCTCACCACACAAATACACTGGGAATCACTTGTCTCATAACACTCATCACATCTCTTTTGCTCGGGCCACCATCAAGCATGCTGTCTTCTGTTACCCAACACACATGATGCCACTAGAACTTTCCTGATATTCAGGAACAAAGAGTTTTGGGACAGTTGTTTTTAGACATTTCTTACAAAAATACATCTACCAGACAAAATTAGGAGCCACGTGCAAACACAGTCTGAATTAGCTGTAACTCAGTTCAGAAGCTTGTGTACAGGTCTTGGGCAATTAACTACTGATTGACACTGTACCCAGACCATTTTCTTCTTCCTGTTTGGTTTCTTCCACTGTTAGGCATAGTCTAACATGATTTACCCTGCCTTCAGTGTCCTTCAGCCTTGAAAGACTATTACTTATGCATAAATACAAGCCCAGATACTGATCTTTCAGGGAAAACATGACAGTTTGTAGTTGAGAGTTTGCATACTCTAGAATTGAGGTCCTAATTCTGCCACTTACTAGTTTTGCGATTTTGCAAAAGTTACTGTATTCTCCCTGTCCCACCTACCTTCGTTTATTTATATTTGAAGTGGAAGTGATTGTAGTCCTTAGATTATAAAGTTAATACATGGATTGAATGAGATAGTTATGGAAAGTTCTTTACACCATGGCTGGCATAATAGCACTCTGAAATATTAGCCACTATTATGACATTTCATCAACAAAAATCTATTTCGAGTATTTTTGTTCTGTAGCCAACTTTTCTGGCTCATATTTCTTTACTCTCTTGAATGGAGTCCAACTCCCACTGATGGAAAATTCCGGTATTTCAATAATTAAATCATGTGAGATGGTCCCTCTGATACTCTGTCCTCAGGATTTGCCTAACACATCCAGTACACACATGGAGTTCTAGGGTAGGAAGCCACAGTATTTGTAGCCAGGTTCCAATTTGTGTGCAAACAAAATGATTAATTTTAATGAGAACTGTACTTCCTTCTTCATTTCCCACAAAGACCCATCAACAATTCATATCCTTAATACACAGACCCATCCACACACTTATACATTATACAGTCCACCTCTGGTAAAATAGCCTAAAGAGCACACAAGTACAAGCATAGCAGGTAACTGGCATGCAGAAGCACACAAAGGACAAATGTCACCCTCCTTAGTCACCTCAAAGGTGAGCAGCCATGCACTCCATGTATTCTGTCTCTGCCACCCCCACCTCATATGTTGTTCATCTCTGCTTCTTATTAATTCATTTACGGATTTTCTTACTTTTCATTTCTCTCTAAGTTCTCATCATTTGTTACGATTCTACTGGGAAATTCATGCTGGATGGCTTTTAGCTTCCTGCTAGCCAGAACAATCAGATTTAAGGGAACATTTGTGTCAGGCTCCGTGTCAGCCAATATTCTTTCTATCTAGGTAATCAGCAGATACGGCACTGCCGTTCTGATCACATCCATTTCAATTCGCGTTGCTGTGAACTGTCAGGCTAATAAAACAAAGACTCTTCTCTTCCAGCCCCAGGATGCAGAATACCTTTACATAATGCAGTCACACCAGTGCTCAAAGTGATGATAATAGGAGCCAGCAGTTTCCCTGCAGATAGTCAACCACAAGAGAGACAGGAAGGAGAAACACTAGGATTAAGAAAGCAGTGTTTGTGATGTCCACATGTCCAGAGGTTGCCTGGTTTCCTCTTCTCATTGCATACCTGTTACCCATGTTTGAATTCAGAAAACCAATCATGAAAATAGTCACAAATAACAGGACATTGCAAAGTCATTGTTGTCCAAATCTGTCATTTTTCCTATCATCAAGGGACCAATTAAAATGATCTCTATTTCTGGCAGAAAACAAAATTTATTTAGAGAATCTATTCCACACTGATTTGAAAACAGAAAAGAGAATAATCAGGCAAGGGAAAATGCAACCTGAAAATCAGAAAATTGTTTTGGGAGACCAAGGACAGAATTAGGCCCGGGAAAGCAAACTGGGTGATTAAGCTGGGACAGTCGCTTTGACTTCACGTCAGCTGATGCTAAGAGCAAAAGTACTTCCATTGTAAGTGCTGGATCAAGGGAAAAAATTGCATGGCATTTCAACAAAACATATTTCAAGTTTAAATGCGTATAAGCCATTTACAAATGAAGAAAGAAATGTGGCAATTTACACTTGTTTATAAGAAGACAACTAGTTGGTGTTAAAGAAAGTCGTATGGCTATGATAACTGCCATATGGGAAGAAGTAGAAATATAAAATAACATAATAGAAATATATTGGTCATTTAAATAATGTGGGTAGATAGATTTTAAGACTATAAGAGTAGAGCACTGTATTGGTGTTTAGACACATTGAAACATAACATTAATGATGCTATCTAAAATTTGATGAGCATTGCTGTATTCCAGGCACTGTGTTCAGCGCTTTGCAAGGATTAACTCATTTAATCCTCTGAGAAATCCTATCAAGTAGGTATCATGTTTATCTCCATATTTTAAACGAGGAAACTGTGGCTCAGAAGTTACTGGATTTGTCTCAAGAATACATACAAGTAGCATTACTCTGACTTAAACCCAGGCAACCTGAATCTGAAATATACATTTTAAATTGAATTTTATCCAAGATGAATTTAAAACTAAATCATTAGAATATGTAAATGTTTTTAGAATATATTTTCAGTTTGAGGCTGAGATACATGATACTCTATCTGAAACATGGGCAGGAGAGGAAGAAGAAAAAAACTTGTGAAAGTGTGAAAAAGTTTGTAGTGCATTTTTCTAAATATATACGCACAAACTATGCTCTAAGCTAGTCTGCTACAATTTCCATTACAAATACTTGGGCTCTAAATTGGCCACACAGTTTATTAGCATGCTTTTATACATATAGAGAAGTTTAGATACCAGAAGAAAATCCCTAAGAACTTCTGAAGGAGAAGGAAAATAGAACACATTGAAAGGAATGACAATGATAGGTTAAAATTTCTTAAGTGAAATTGGTTTCTTTCATACCGTATACAACTTTCTTGCTTCTTGTTATAACAAACCACCTCTTGACTCCTTGAACTTACTCTGAACCAAACGACAGCATCCTTATGACTGTACATACTTAAATCCATTTTAGATTTTTTTCCAGATAGAATACAGATAGATATATGGCTGTACTTCCAACATTCTGAATATGTTTTAAATGACTTATTACAACCTATTATGAATTTTTCATAGTGCATAAGACTGACAAATGGCTAAAATCCATTCTAAAATCGCAGCTTTCTTTCCACTTAACGGTGCCTTCAACGGCAATGAGAGCATTGATGTTTGTCATGAAAGCTAACTGACCCAATATATGTGATTTTTCTTTTGAATCGTGGTAATTTTGAGAAACAAAGAGCCATAGTTCCCTTAGGGAAATCTGGTGAGCTCTCTTTTTGTTACTGTAGCTGTTTTTTATTTATTAATATTTTTTCTAGATTTAGGAGAAAAAGACCTATTGATCTTATCTCACTCCCTGGCCCTGTGAGAGAGAGGCCATTAGCAAGGGAGGTTATTTAAGTGAGGAGGTCTTCAAAGAGAGTGTCTTCCGATGGAATGCAAGAAAGCTCTGTCCCTGTCATTCTTTCTTCTGAGAGAGATAAGGGGAAGGCTGCCCACCGCCCCTTTACTCAACACCCTGTCTGCCCTTCAAAACTATTTTCAAATATCACATGCATATCACTCTTTTTCAAACCCTTTACTTGTTTGCCTTCCTCCCCAGATGTTTCCAAGTTTTCTGGGGCTTCGTGTCCTGAGGCCTTGGTCAAAAAAGAATCCCCTCCAGAGATGTTTCATGGCTTGCAAATTAACTAATAAAAATGTTCTGCAAATCTTTCCATCTCCCAAGAGGAAAAGGCACATAAAGAACCAGTATTAAAATGATAAGAGAAACAGCCAGTGCCGGGTCTTCATCAGCCAGTCCGGGCACTGCTGCGGCTCAGGGTCACATGTGCCTGGTGACATACCTCATAGAGGTCAATCATGACGTTGCCCTCGGGGCCTCTGCTGCTCTGAACGTTCTCCAAGGCCAGGGTGAAGTAGATACCACGGGTGTCTGAGATATAGAGGTTGTACGTGTCGTTTTGGTTCCATTCTTGGACTGCTGCGAACACTTGGTTCTCATCTGTGCTGATGACATGCATGTCCTGAACAAAGACACAAGGAAGTAAGGAGGAAAGAAGAGTTTTATATGTTAACCTGGCAGACATCCAAAGAATGTGGAATTTAACAACGGATATCAGAATAAGCACTTCAATGGAAGACAGAGCACTTCCTTTTGCATATATGAGAAATAATTAATTAGTTAAGTGTTAATCATATATTTCCTTTGTCACTTGCGGGGTTAGGCAATAAAGTCATGAGAAAATAGGATAGAGTGATGCTTGGTAGCTCAGTTATAATTTAATGCCTCATTAAATAATTTGAAAAATACTTTCTTAAGTATGTATGATTTGGAGAATCAATCATCCTGATATGTTTGCCAAGGACAAACATGGTACTTGCACAGAAGGATATATGGGGCGGATATGAGGAAAAGCAGGAGGGACAGACAGAAAATAGACAAACCCTATATCTCTCAGTGTGGTCCATGGACCCACAGCAAGGGCATGGCCTGCAAGCTTGTTAAATACACAGAACCTCAGGCCTCACCTAGTGAATAAAAATCTGCATTTTAATAAGATCTGTAAGTGATCTGTATGCACGTTAAAATTTGAGAAGCACTTCCCTAAGGTTCAGCAATCCCCGGCTAGTCCTTCCCACTCCTAAGGAAAACATTTACCAGAGAACCCCAAAGTATTAATCTTCATGTTAATGAGTGTCCAAGGACTTAGCTGCTTATCAAAACCTACACTCACAGGTTCTGCAGGAAACCTCTTTCATTTAATGAAAGAGGGAAAAACTAGCCTGCATAATTGATGTTGTTTTCAGACCCTGGTGGTACTGAAAGATAGAAACAAGGCAAAGGTAATATGGAAGCAGTGAGCAGATGCCCCTGGTGTGGGAATTTCAAATCCTTTATTCCCCCATTGTCTAGGGAAGTTCAGGAGGGGCTAGCAGACCAAAGCTTGACAACTCAGACCAAGGCTTGCTGTCTCCTTTAGGGGATGCCTGTTCATATACATATGCTCTTGGCTGCCTTTTATCCTTTGTCAAAGGCAGACATGGTACAACCTCCAAAAACCAAAAACAAAGAAAAAGTCTTGCATATAATCAAAAAGGTAGAACAATATAGACAGTTCCTTGTCTTTTGTGTAGCCTAGTACTCAAATCTTGCCAGATGAACTATATTCTATTTTTGAAAAGATTCAGGAGATCTAACAATCTTTCTTGTTAGCAAATCCAGTGCTGGAAAATTCTACTTACCTTCTAACCTAAATTTCTTATGGTAATATATGCCCATGCTCTCTCAATCAATCAATCAACCAATCAGCAACAGCCCTGACCCTGCTTCCTCTTCAACTTTGATCACAGTGAACTCAGGATCTCAGTAGTAATAAGTCCTATCTAAAGGGTTTCATATTCCTCATCTCTACTCAGTCTCCATATGACATACTCTACAGTTTGTTAACATTTTGTAGGAAAAAATCCAGAGTGGGGAGACCAATGACGAGCCCTGCCCATTAATTCAATGTGTGCTTACACCAACCTAATGTCTATCTACAATTCTTTTGGTAATTGTAGTTGTCCCTCAGTATCTATGGAGCAATTGGTTCCAGAACCTTCGTCAGATACAAAAATCCACAGATGCTCAAGTCCCCTATGTGAAATGGCACATTTTATTTGCATATAACCTGCACACATCCTCCCGTATACTTTAAACGTCTCTAGATTACTTATAATACATAATACAATGCAAATGCTATCTAGATAGTTGTTACACTGTATTGTTTTCTTACATTATTTTTATTGTTGTATTGTTATTTTTTTATCTTTTTAAAATATTTTCTATCCAAGGTTGGTTGGATCCACAGATAAAGAACACATGGATATGGAGGCTGACTGTATAGTTTGGTATTATTTGAAAAACAGCTTTATTGTTCTCAGACATATTTCTTCTCTATATTTAATCTAAAATCTTTTGCTACTTTCTTCTACCCTCAGCACCAGAAGTGCCTTCCCGGCATTCAGAATATTCCGTTTCCTTGGCAACAGCAATTGGATAGGTGATGGGCACGTGACCCAAGTAAAGTCAATAAGGAATGTTTCTAGAATGATTGGAATTATTAGAGAGAGACAAAAGAAATATTTTACTACTATTTTGTAAGCAGTAAGAATACAAAAAAAAAAAGTCCAAATCTGCTGAGCATCCTCTGATTTGGAGGCAGAGGATGAACATAATCCTGCTAAAAACAGGGTCAAAAGATGGAAAGAGAGGGCCCAATCCTGGGACATTCCCTGGGTCCTTGGATGTGGACATCTAAGAAGCCTATCCTACATCCAGACTTTTCAGTTAGAGAAGAGAGTATAGTAAAATGCTTAAAAGAATGGACTTTGGAGTAAATCTACTGAAGTTCAAATCTTGGCTCTGTGACTTAGCTGTATGAACAGTAGAAATTCTACACCTTAGAATTTCTACCTGCAAAATAGAGATAAGGATAGTGTGTCCCCCATGGAGCTGTGAGGATGAAATCAGTTGGTAAGTGTTCAGCACTTACAATAGTGCCTGGCACTTGCAATATGCTCTATACATGTTAGATATTTGCAGTTAAGTGAGCTCTTCCATTCTCTTTGTTGATTAAGCATGGTTGATTTGGCCTTTCTGTTTATTGCAATTGTTAAGGGTCCTAACTAACATACTCAACAAAAAGTGGTTCATCCTAGTGTTTTGTTTCTTTTTAATGGAGAGACCCAGCTGTGGAAATTAGTTGCAGAGCTGTTCATACACTGAGGGCCAAACCTTCTAGGGCTCCTCATTTCCCATATGGCAAAGATCTAAATTCTTACCCCAGCATTTACAATTGTCAAACAACTACTTTAAATTTTCATGTTTCTTTTTTTATCAATATTTGTAACATAATCCCTGAATACAAGTTAAAATATTTCAACAATAACCTGACCCTTGCATAGCTAACTCCTGCCTCTGTACCTTTAGAGAGAATTTCTGCACTGGTGAACCTGTGAAGTCCTCACAATAGGCATTTGATTAAATAATCCTAGACTTCAGGACTAAATGGATCACCCTTACCATTCCACACTTCACAATCCTGTGTTTTGTAGGTTTGGAACTGAAAACACAGATGCATCCAGTATTTTGATCTAGATCACTTGGAGAACTAGTCATGCAATGATAATAGATTAAAATGACCATCTCTAGATATGGACCAAGATCCAATCTTTCCTTCCTTTCATATAACTTAATTACATTGAACGGACTTTTTAAAAATGATGTTCATCTTAAATATTTTAACTGAAAGGTTTGACATATTTAAACGTCATCTCTCTTTTTTCTTTTTCCCTAAATCCTCTTCCTCTATCAGGAAAACATGCTTTTTCTCCCAAAGTGGTGCTTTATGTTGAATGCTTTCACTGAGTTACAGAATTTTAGACCAAGATGGGATCTTTATAGGTCTTCTATTGGAGCGTTTTCTGAAGTCTGTTCTGTAGGACACTGGCATTGTTTGGAGTTTAATACATTTTAAAAAGGGGAGGGTCTTTGATAAATCATTTTAATAAATGCCGAAGTAAAGAGCTTTCTAGCTCATAGTACATCCTAGAACCTTCAACATACTAGCGAGCTATTGTTATTTTCTATGCAAGGGACATAGAATGGAGTGTCATTCTTTTTTAAAATTTATTTAATTGCAGAGCCAAATTTTCAGGAAGCACCACTAAGGACATTTTATCGTCAGTAACCCGTGTGAGAAAATATTGTTGCGAATCTAAGCTCCTCATTTAGAAAAAAAAATGAGGAAAAGGAGAAATTGATAAACTAGCCCAAGGTTTCAAAGCAAGTTAGTGACAGATCCAGGTCTCTAATCCAGGCCTCCTGTCGTGAATCAAGCAGCCTTCGCATCACCTGCATCCCGGTCCACATCGATCTTCCACCATGGAGACAACTAGATCCATACTAATAATAATATTACCTTGCTTTTATAGAGTATCTGTCCTCCAAAATGCTCAAAGCACTTTCACATGTATTGCCTCATTTATCTCACTTGAGTAGCTCAGAACGAGCTCCAAGTAAGTTAAGGGAAGGGAGAATGTCACTCATGTCTCCCTGTCTGGAGGGCCACATGCTATTAATGGCAACGGCAACACTAACATCTCCCCGCCTACCTCCATCATTCTTTACCGTTATATTATTAAATATATATTTTTTGACAGAGCTCAGGGTGACTATGGCCTTTCAAGAGCTGATACAATGGCAGTGTATGATTAAAGAAAATTTGAGCATAAAAGTGCTGCTTTGTCTCGATTTCTTTGGTCGGCGTGAAGCTTTGTTCATTTCCAGTCGCAGCAGCCCTGGCTCCTACAGAAGCTTGTGGAATACATGCACCTTTGCTGCAGATCACTCCGTCTGAGCTGGGGCTTCTTTTTGAAGTAGTGATGGGATTGTAATGAAGCATCTCATTGCCTTAAATAATAACACCCACCTGGACCAAATAATACATTCATTTGCTGTACTGGTCCCCATTTTTTTCTGGGAACGAGCTAGATTAATCACTCATTCTACCTTCAGAACTCAGATGAGGGTGAGTAATGGAACATGCCCATTTGAGAGAGCGGGGGGGGGGGGGCGGGGGAGGACAGACGGCCGACGCAGGTTCAAAGCAAATCTTTTCCCTTCCAGATTGGCTGGATGCCACTGGGGGCAGCTGTCAGCAGTGATCTGTGTGACGGCTATGAGCAAGCAATGCACAGTGTCTGTTTCCCAACTCTCCAGCAACGGGTCTACACAAGATTCTTTGATTCTGAACTACCATTTCTGGGGCTGCTTAGCTCAATGCGGTTTTCCTATTGATGCTTGTGATACTATATTGAATTTCGATGGGTTAATGATGCTATGTTTTAATAATAGAAGCTATTAATTTACTTTCAAGGCAAGGAAAGTATAACACAAGAAACATTACCCTGGGAGTCAGGAGACTTGAGTTCTAGCCTCAGTTCTGCTGCAGATAGCATTTGGTTTTGGTGGAGACTTATTCCCCTGAAAGAGTAAATTCTTGAGAGTGAACATGAGATGAGTGATTCAAATCTGCTGTTTTCCTGTTTTGATCCCAATTTCTATATGCTTCTTGAACAACAGTATCTCACTACATTGAATATAACCCTTTTTTTTTTTAAGGTACAAATCTTGGAAGTCAACTACTTCATCTATTGGTCAATGAAAGAAACAACAATTTATTTCAATGCTTAAGGGGAAATAAATGCCAGCTCTGTTGTATTTACTGAGGTAACATGCTCATCTCCCTGACAGACCTTCTTAACAGATTATTAAGGGAAACTTTGACAACACTCAGTTTTTCTTTTACATATTGACTTTACCCAGTTCTCATCTAAACACAACTTCAATGTTGCAAGTTCTTACTGAAAAAAAATAAAAATTAAGCCAAATCAAGAAGAAGAAGCATTTAAATGCATGCAGACACAGACCTACATATAGTTCTGGGCAATTACCACAGTCATTAATCTTTTAGCAGCTGAAAATAATAATAACCACTAACATGGATATAGTTCTCTGGAGTTAATAGAGCAATTTAATGTGTGTTATTACCTCTAATGGGCTGAGGTTTATAGACCGCCTTTCACTATGTTAGGGTTAGGGGTAGAGTGGTAGCCAAGGAAGAAAATTCTGCCTGGAGAAGTCAGAGTTATATGTTACCGTTGGCTTTCCTGGGAGAGAAGGCCTGCTATTCCCTTGTGCTATGTCTACCACATGATTTCCTCGGAAGCTATCTGGTGTTGGTCCAAGACAGCATACTACAAAGTCATGGATGAAAATACAAGACAAAGAAACATGAAAACTCAAACTCAATCCAAAAAAAAAAAGAAATTCTTTACGTTTTTGTGCAACTCAAATACTTCAAAGTTGAGCTATAATTCTGTTTAAACCTTCGGAGTCCCTTTCTTATAGCCGCATACATCTCCCTTGCTTTAAGATTAAGGCACACTGTATTAACAATTTCCAGTCACTTAAAATACATCACAGTGGCACCGAGATTTACAAATGTCCAGCTTTGAGCGCCCGAGTCGGTGTGACCTCCACTAGGTGGCGCTCCGTATTAACGCAGTTCTCCAGTGTTCCAAGAAAAGACAGCCTGGGGATGTCGGCAGTTGAGAGTCTTTAACTTTTCTTTGCCACTATTTTCAAAAGGGTATGCCTTTGGGGAAGTCTAAAACATCAGCTGTGCCTCCGAACTCAAAAGACTACTAGTCTTGTAAGTTCCATCGAGAGAGAAAGCAAAGGTTGGAGCCATGTCTCTGCATCACCTCTCCATGAACAATTGAGAAAAATAAAATGGGATAGGAACGGAGCACACCTGTTGCACTGAAAGACCACGTATCCAAACAGTATTTCCTGTCTTGTCAGTAAACCAATACATACTGCTTGAACATCTTTACTACTGAAAAGCAAAAACAAGTCAATTACTAGTTTATTTGGATGCTCTTGCAGCAAGAATTCCAGAGAGAGAAAAAAAGAGGAAGCAAGAAAAGGGGAGAGAGAAAAGAGAGGAGGCTCATGAGACTGGCAGAAAAGAAAGGAAGGCGGAGATGGGAACTGCAGAGGAATGAATGACCGTGGGAAACAGCAAGTGTCCCGAGGAAAGGGCAGGAGGCAGGGCTCCGGGAAGCAAGGACAGAGTGACATGAAGGAGCGATTCAGGCCATACCTTGGGCAAAGCGTATTTTGGAAGCTTCATCTGGGCAAATGCATTCCTTCGGTAGGACACGTAGTAATGTGGCCGGCCTCCTGAAGTCAGCTGGATCGTAAAAACAAGGCTGTCAGAGGAGCTACTAGAACAGTTACAGGTCACACAACAGCCACCTGACGGAAGGGGGTGGCTGCCAACACAACAAAACAGCAGGATTCCTGTTGCAGAGGGTGTAAAGACCTGGCATTCAGCTCAGAAATAACTTACACGGTGTATGAGAATAGGGGCCCAAACAGAACCTACTGGACAAAAACACAACTCTTAAATTTACACTGTGGCTCAAAAGCTGGGAAACGTTTTCAGCCTCTTTTTTTTTTTTCCAAATTGATATAAGCCTCAGGGTACTACATTGGCTTATTTGTCCGTCAGCAGCCCAGGTCTCTAGCCCCAAGTCTATGGCCACACAAAGAGGTCCCCACACCGCATCAGCAGGAAATGGTCCAGGGCAAACAGTGGCAGAGCTGGAGCCTCACGTGTCTGGGCACTGAATTCCAGGGTGATGGTGTCATATTGATGATTGTGGGCACACTGCACAGGCAGGAGGGCTGGCACGCTGCATAGAAAGCCAGGCCAGGACTGTGGTCCAAATGCACTCTAGGTCTGTCTCTCAGAGGAAAAATGTGAGCTACCTCCACTAATTTTGTCTAAAATTAACAGCCCAATGAATCCCAGTGGGTGTGAGGAGGGCCCGGAGGGGTGTGGTCTCCACCTCAGCAGCAGCCCCGCCATGCAGGGCATGGTAGCGAGGGTACCACTGCCTACCTCACTCTCCTCTGAAGCCATTTTTAACCGATATAAATACTCAGAGATTGAATGTGAGCTGGAGTTTGCATTCTCAGAACATCAACAAATGCCTTGGGTGAATGTTCATCAGACACTCAGGAATGTGATTAGAACGTCATCTTCTTCACCAGGATGTGGTCAGATGACCTCTTAGTCCTAGTGATGGGTTACACGATCATGTTCAGGGTGGCACAGGTATAAAATATATGAAATTGCAAATGCAGAATTGATTCACATTTGTAAGTTACATATGTGGATTATAAACTTATTAGAAACCAGACAAGGTTCCTGGAAGCAGCACTAATAGAGAAATGAATTATAGACAGAACCAATATGTATAACTGTTTGAATGTCACCTGATAATTTGACACTGAAATTACCAGGGTATTCATTACTCATTTCCCTGAAGAAAAAGGAAATGGTTTGTGTGTGTGTGTGTGTGTGTGTGTGTGTGCCTGTGTGTGTGTGCCTGTGTGTGTGTATAATCATTTCTGAGACATTTGAAAAGTATATAGGCTGATGTTAGGCATTTACAAATGCTTCCTCAAAGCATGGAATGAAATATTGTAATCACAGTTTCTTGTCGAAATAAATGTAGTGTCTAGAATGTCTCAATTGTAGTGAAATTTTGTATACATGTATATAAGCTGTTTAGCAATTGTACCTTTGTCATTTTTAACATGGAAAGCAATAACTGAATTTTTAAATGCATTGTCCAAACAAGCCTAAAATTTTCCTGAAATGCTGAAAAGAAGCAAAGCATACTTGTTCCTTGTCTCTTCTAACCACTCATGGCACTTCAGTTTCTCATTGGATTCCGAGGCGAAAAACCTGGCTGAATGCATCCCATCTAAAATCTCTTTATTCTAATCACAGTCAGTACATGACAATAAAAGCTGATTACTCTCCTCTCCACAGCCTCTGTCGCCTCTGTCTCCCACCACCTCTAGCCACCCCACAACTTCTGTTTCTCACTCTTGTTTCTCTACATTTAAGGTGGGTGTTAGGGAGGGGGCTGATAGGCTGACCATTCCCCTGACAGAGACTGGCATATTTGCTCGGTCCCTTTGATAACTGGAAGCTTATCTGGAATGCAGATGAGGGAGAACTGTGCATCATTCTCGAGACAAGCTTACTACCCTAAGCAATGCCTTCATGACCCCACGTTGATAAGATCCTCCAGACACAGCCCAAAGGAACTAATTACTATTCTGTTAGAATGAAAGCTTCCATGCTCAGTAATTTCCCTTTTGTTGAAAACCCCTTCCTTCCTTCCTCCCTCCCTCCCTCCCTTCCTCCCTCCCTTCCTTCCTCTTCCCTCCTCTTCCTTCCTTCCTTCCTTCTTTCTTTTTTACTCTTAAGGGAGTGTAAGTAGTCAGAACGTGCTGCAATAGAGACAGAAACAAGGACAAGAAATGTTTTGAGACAATGACTACAACTGGATCTTTCGTACCTGAACAAACACATAATCATCTTGGACAATCAAAGAGTCTGGGTCAATGTAGCCTGGAAAGGGTTTATTTCTGTTAGCCTCTGTGCAGTTCTGCATTCGGCAAGTTAGATATTGTGAATCTGGAAAAAAAAAAATGGGGGTGGGAGGAGATACATACAGAGCTTTAGAGTCAGGGTGGACATTTTCTATTTCCCTTGCTATCTCCAAGTCTTTAAATAAGCCTCACAGTCTTCGTTAACTATATTATTGCTATCATTATTATTTAAATTATCACCATTATTATTTCACTCACTTGCTTGTAACATTACCTTCAGCGCCTCCTGGTACTTCCACCAAGTCTTGCCATCCTCCAATACTAAATTTGCGTTAATTCGTTTTTTCCCTCCCAAATCCGAATGAAATCATTTTCAAACACTGGCAATAATACTTGTGATTTCATACATATATATTTTTTGTCATTAGTAGGCTTATCGTCCACATTTGGACCTTCGACTGACAGGGAAACATGCATACATGCAATCATTAATTGTCTAATGATAAAAGTGATGCTGTTGGTTTAATAATAAGATTCTATGTTAAGATAAAGGTTTTTCTTTGACTATTAATTAGAAGTGAAACAGAGTAGAAAGGAGATTTCTGAGTCAAAACTTTGCTCTTATTTTACAGATGAGTAAACTGAGACCCTGGATCTCACCTGAGATTGCAACTACCTGGTAAACACAATTATCAGTAATGGTAACTCTTACGTCAATTTGGTCTCTAGTGCTGGAAGTATATTGCATCCGAGAGGCTCTTCTTGTTTTTCAACCACACTGTGCTGGCCTCTATCTAATCAGTTTATGGTGCTCCCTTATTTAAAACTCCTTTTGCCTCATTGCATTTAGAATACATTCAAACCCTCCGCCATCCACCACTCCAGCCCTCCAACCTCCTCCGCCTCTTTCCACCCTGATAATCTCTTCTGTTCTTCCTGTGAGTCTTCTAATCTAGCCTACTTTATGTTCAGGAACTTGGCCTAACTTTCTACCACTTTAGAGACTTGTTATTTGCCTAAAATGCTTCTCCCCAGGCTGTTCCCAAAGAAGGTTCTAGATTTCAGCTAGTTCACTGTAACTTCTGAGAATCTTCCATGATTACTCTTTGAATTATAGACAGAACTAACATGAATAACTGTTTGAATGTTACTTGATAATTTGACACTGAAATTAGCAGAGTATTCATTACTCATTTCTCCGAAGAAAAAGGAAATGGTTCGTGTGTGTATGTGCATGCCTTAATTCTCGTCATAGAATTCTCTTAATTCTCTTCATAGAAGAGAATTACCTTGTTCGTTATTACTTTCTTTCTGTGCCTTGCCCCCATTAGAATGCAATCTCCATGAAGACAAATTTTTTTTTCTCACTATTATACCCACAGGTTCTAATACTATTCCTGGAACATAGTAGATAATAAATGAATATTTTTTAGAATATGCCTCATTATTGAAAGATATCTTTTTGAGCAAAAAAAATTATTTTGCTTGTTTTTGATGCTTAATGAGTGAGTGACTTTGATTTTAAGACATCAGAGACATATGCAGAAATCTACTCTTCCAAATGAAAATATCTGAAGATGATTATTTACATGAAATGCAGGCGGGCAATAGTATGTTGAGACAGGGATTCACTAAAGACTTCTCTTAAGGAAGTAGGAAGTCAGAACTTTCTAGGACTACTTTTAATGAAGGAACTTGTGTACACCTGTGTTCTGCAAGGAGCACCACTAGGGGGCGGCATGCACATTTGCTCCATCCAGGGTGGGGAACCTGTGGCCTTGGGGCCACAGGTGACCTTCTGGATCCTTCAGTGCAGCCTTTTGATTGAATCCAAATTTTACATAACAGATCCTTTTAATAAAGGAATTTGCTCTATGAAGTTTGGATTCAGTCGAGGGGCCGTACTTGGGTATCTGGAGGGCCCCTTGTAGGCTTGAGGACACAGGTTTGCTGATAGTTCTCAGGAGACTCAAGAAGGGCTTTACTCTCCGCCTTCGCTCACCCCGCTGCCATTTCCGCAGATGGGGACAGCTCACAAGCACTGCAACCTGTCTAGTCCTGGTGAAACCATCTCCACAGTTAAAGCAAAGAAGAGCCCTCTACTCTCCCTTCCCCATCTCCTTTTTCAGACATTGCTGTAGTTCCATTTTAGAGCATAACTCAAGATCTTTCTCCTTAAGGACAATTTCTGGGACACATTCCTTCCCAGAATGACTATCCATACGGAAAGTCAAAATCTTTACCTCACAATTTCATACTCCACCAGACCCTTTTACCATTTTTAAGTAATTTCCATCTTTCATAGGTAGGTTAGGGTCATAGAAACAATGCATATTTGTGACTATGAGACCTGTGCTTGAATTCTGGTATAGTGATTTACTAGCTGCATGGTTCATAGGAAATCTCCTCATGTATTATCTCCTTCCTCTATTAAATGAAGATACCAATATAAACTATCTTGTAGTTTAGCTGTAAGAATTAACTGAAATAATATATACACTACATGTTTTGAAACTCAAACTTATACAAATGCTAGTTGTTATTGTCAAAAATGTTGCTATTCCTGTTTTCTCTTTTCCTACATTTCACAATGATAAGATCAGTTTCAGGGACATACCGGGTCCTTAAACAGACTGGCTAAACCAAATTTGAATATTCCAGTTATATTTCTTAGCAGGTACTCTTGGTGACCTGTCCAACACTCACTCTCCTCTGGAAGAACAGGGGAAAAGCCAAGAGTGGATCTGTTGGCTCATCCCTCCTCCTTGTGACTCGGAAGTTCTCATATGCAAGGATGAATATTGTTGGTCTAAGGCCACTAGAGGTCTTCCTACTCCCCTTGCCACTGATTGGGTTAGAAGAGGGCATTTAAATCTAGTGCTGGTAAACGAGAAGTGGGGGGAGAGCTTTTAAGGGGCTTCTGGGAAGATATAAGGAGATAAAATGGAAGATCCTTCTGTTTCTGTACAACACTGTGTCTCGATGTGATTCTTGGAACTTCTCTAGACTTCTTGCTGTCCAAAGGAGCCAGTCTTACAATCAAGCTTACATGATGAGTATGACAAAGAGATGGAAAGTACCTGCTCCCAATGACATCACTGAACTACTGAGGGTACTGAACCAGAGCTGCCCTACCTCTGTGCTTCTTATTATGTAAGATAATGAAGAAAAATGGATAAACAATACAGAATCTTAATTAGGAAATCTTGGGCTTCAGATTACAAATAAAATTTCCAATTAGAATTTCTAAGAGTGACACTTAATGAGGACTTCTTGATGCATTTGCAATTTTTGTTCTATTTGTAATGGTGTCTAATAGTTTCCTTCTTAAGACCTTAACCTCCTCTTCAAAGGTCCCTGAACAAACTTAAGATGGAAAATATTAACATATACTTTTTATGTTTCTAACTCATCTATATAGAAAATATGAATCTGGAGGATTTGGACAGAAAATAAAGGAAAATGAAGTCAAAACATAATGTCTTGAGCATCTATGTGCCAGACACTGTAAAACATGTTCACATTTTTTTAGTACATTTAATCTTCATAATACTACAGAGTATATCAACTGAGTTTATAGATAAGGAGAATGAAACTCAAAGTGAGCGTGATTTGTAGAAACGGCAGTATGGGGTTTCAAGTTGGCTGACCTGACTCCAACTTTGGTTTATTTCTTTTATACTATATTGCATGAAAAACCCCACTGAGTTTGGGTCAATTTTTATTAAGTATATTTTGGCTTCTATCTAAGAATCAATGGATACACCTAGATACACAACAAGAACACCTGTAAATTACTATTTTTTTGTGAAGCATTTTGGCAATATGGATCAAGACAGTTAAAAATGACATCCTTTGATCTCAGGTTTATTTCTGAAAATTCTATCTAAGAAAATAATTAAGGACCTATGCAAAGATATAACCACTTGGATATTCATCAGAGTGCTGTTAATAATGAAAAATACTGGAGAAAACAAAATGGCCGACAATAGAGGACTAACTAAACTGTGGAAAATTCATATCTTGCTATTAAAATCCTGCTTCTATGAGGAAATGTTTAATATATTTTATATTACATAAATGGGTTACCAATTAACAATATTATACCAATGTTAATTTCTTAGCTTTGAAAACCATATCGCAGTTACATAAAATGTTAACATTAGAGGAAGCCAGGATACTCTGAACTATCTTGGTAACTTTTCTGTGTATCTAAAATTATTCCAAAATAAAAATTTTTTAAAAGTAGGTTACCAAAATATATGCATTATGGACCTGGTATTTTTGCAAATTGTATATATAGATATCTATAAATGTATGTTTGCACAGGAAAAATGAATAAAAGATATATATGAGATGTCAACAGTAGTGGAGAGGCAGTAATATGAAAAAGTCAAACAATCCACACAAATTCCTGGCCCAGCACTCCTCAGCTGCGTGAGTGGGGGAAGAGAGAGTCATGGTGGGGTGTGAAATCAACCATCCCTAATTCCTTTCCATGTTCATCTTTCCCCACTCACCATGCTACATACTGCGGTTGAGCTGTGCAAGGAGCCTGTCCTTGGCATGAGAATTACAAAGTGTACAATTAGGTGATGTAGGAAAAGCCCCTGGAAAAGGTCTTCCAACCAATTCTTGCCTAGAATGGCTTGAAGTAAAATTTGCAAGCTGAAAGGGAAATGATCAATTTTGAGCTGCTGGCCCGTGGAAAAATATTCCTGGTTTGTTCCCTTTCTCCTCCTAATGGAAACAGAAAGAAATTGGCTGCACTTCATAATGAGGGACCAATCACTCTTATTCCCCTTGGGGCTTGCTGTAATAGCATTAAGTATGATGAACCCTTTCCATATTCAATTCTGGTGAGTGTATGAAGCGATTCCATAGGAAGTCTCCTGCAATTTGGCATTAATTAATGTCAATTAATGTATGCAACTGCTAGACACTAGAATTAATTTCATTACTTTTCCCACACAGATGTTTTCCTTGCCATGGGTAATGAGGACACAGCGCTGCTCTTTTCAAGCATCCTCACTCTCTGCAACAGCTGCTGCTTGGACTAATGCAATCCCCATCCACACAAAATCACACTGATCTAGGGAAGGGGAAGTGCTTCTACAGGGCCAAGCTCTGAACAGAGGATCAGAGGTTTAAATGGAGGCTCAAGGCCTGCTAGCCTGGCAAATCTAAGTAAAGCACTCCACCTCTCAAACCCTGATCCATAACATGGGAATAAACTATATTTTAACGGTTCGTGGTTGTGACGATTGAAGACCTTAGTCCTGAAATGTGTTTAGTCTCGTGCCTGGTTAGACTGTGCTCAGATAATGGTAGCTGTAGTTGTTATTTAAGTCCTTTCTCTTAAATCACTAGTAGTGCTCACTGTGTCTCAAGGTAACCACCTATAAAGTACTATGGACATTTCTACCTGAGGCAGCATCTTTCTGTATATTCAATTTTTGGTTTGGTTGAAGGTTCTTTTAAAAAATAATGTTTAAAACACCATGAAAACTATTCTCCTTATATAATAACTAATGCAAATACAACTAACCCAAATATTCTGGGTAGGCAGTGTGAGTGAGATAGTGGTCCACAAGCAGAATTGGAAAATAACAAGGGCTACAAAAACAACGTGGAATCGCTTTTGCACCCGGCACACGGTGCCGACCAGCCACAGCCTCACTGTTTTGCAGGTGTAACCTCTGCCTGCTGGAGTGATCTTCTAAGTCCCAGCTCCATCTCCAGCATGGTATGTGACTCCGGGAAGGTCATTTACCAAGCTAGGCTTTAGACTCTTTCTCTTTATAATGAGGGTTATTAGAATTTTAGGACCGAAAGGGATATTAAAAATCAGACTATTACTTCAAGATCCAAAGGGTCTTTACCATGATTGACCCACTGATACCTGTTTCCTTCCCATTCCTGCCAAAACAAAACAAAGCTCTGTGATGTTGCTGCAACTTGTATGTCTTGGAGGCTTCTGCTGTTTCTAAACAGCAGGCTCATTCCTGGAAGAACGCCCTATGTTCACTTAGAGAGTTCCGCTGGTTTGAACTACCTTTTCCTTCCCTGTTACTCAGTTCAAATCCTTCCTGGGCCGCCTTCTGTGAAGTTTTTCCTAGGGCTCAGGCAAATCTCTCCCTTCCTGGAATCTCTTCATTGATAAACAGTGGTGGAGCATTATCCTCCAAAGTAACCAGCACAAGCCCTCCTCTGGGTCAGGGACTGTACTAAATTGACCACATATTTTTTCTCTTTTAAACTTTGGAATAAAAACCCAGAGAGAGAGAGAGAGAGAGAGACGTACTTTAATAGGCAAGGAACCCCAGGCATGGGGATGAAATTTGTGTAAGTAAATGACAGAGCACAGAATATATCACAGATCTCTGGGACTCTATCCATTCATTCTATCATTCAACAAATATTTATTTAGCACCAAATACTTTAATTTGCCCTAATATTGTGAAAGTTTAATTATGAACAAAACTATAAACAAAAAGTCACACGGAAATGTGGACCTATTGTGCCCTGTGACCTACACAAGTACTCTTGAGGACAGGGACTATTCTACAATTCACTCCATCTCACAGAGAGGCCAATTACCTTTGTCAGGCGATAGGGACATCCATGTAAGAGCTGAGAAAAGGCCACTGGGAATGTTGACAGGGATAAGTCATCATTCTAGAACTAAGGAGTACTGACCAAGAGCACAGAGGCACGAGAGAACAAGAGATATGTTTGGAAATACCTGTTGTGTGTTTCGTGAGAAAGCCACACACTAGAAACCAGCACTAGAAACTAGTTTATATGAGCAAAGACATAAAGTTATCCAAAAGGTCACACTTAGCCATGAAAAACTGGGAAGCACATCATGTAAGTTTCCAAATTAGGTTTACAAAGAAAGTGTATGTAGAGGAGAATTAGAGAGAGAGACAGATAAAGAGAGAAGGGCAAATTATAGAAAAGAAAGAAGAAAGAAAGAAAGCAGAAATAAAAGTGGAAAGGAGAGAGGGAGGGAGGGAGGAGAGAAAGAAATAAAACAGTTTAGTGCACAGGGGAGAAAATACAGAGATTCTTCCACAAGTTTTGTTTTTTGGGGAGGAGAGGGGTGTGAAATATTTACTTAGCTGTGTCTACATGTTATAAGATTAATTCCAGGACAGAGGGACAGTTCAAGACTACCTCTGAGACATGTGGGTACGTTCAGTTGACTATTTCTTCACTTAATAACTATCTATTTTTATTATCCTCCATATTGAGTATCATACTTAGAATATAGTAGATGCTCAACAAAGAACAGTATGGTACAATCCTTGTCTCACATCATGGAATAAACAAAGACAAATGGCACATTTTCCTGTCTCTCTCTATATTCCAGCCACCTGGTCTTCCTGCTATGCCTCCATCATGCCAAGCACGCTCACATTCCATATCCTTTACACGTGCTGTTCCATCTGCTGAGATGCTCTTCCAACACACACATAGCTCTCTCCCTTATTTCCATAAGGACTTGGCTCAAATACCAAATACCATCTTATTAGAAATTTCTTCCTTGACAGCCCTCCTCCCCTAATCTCTATTCTCCCTACTCCAATTTTTTTCTCATGTATTCGTATATTTATGTCTTCTGCAAAAGCATCATGCATTTGTTTATAATCTGCCTGCCTGAACTAGAAAGTAAACTCTACGAGAGCAGGGCCTTTGCGACATTACCTACCGTCCCCCATTCCCGCCTAGAAGAGCAGCTGACATGGCATAAATGTCCAATAACATTTGTCAAAGGAATGAATAACAGGTCTGGAGTGAACCAGATCTGGCTTTTTAAACCCTAACTCTGAGACAATGGGAAAAACATTTAATCTCTGTAAGCCTCATTTTCCTCATTATTAAGATTATTAAAATGAGGAAAATAACAATATCTACCTTCAAGTGCTGTTGGAAACAACGCAGCTGAAAAGAACTAGTGCAGCAGCACCAGGCCAATGACAGGGACATAAGACACGATACTGACATCGTTGTTGCTTGAGAACGTAGAGGACAAAGAGAGAAAATGTGTATGTGCCAAGGTCTTGATGATGCTTTCTTTTTTTAAGCAGGAGTCAGAAACATCAACAATTTTCCAAACTCTTCGAAACTGGCACACATACATGTTATGTGAACTGCTGCTGCATCCTGAGGGATCCTCAGGACCCAACAGAAATCCAGACCTTTGTCCTAGAGTCAAGGCCTGGGAGTGACAAGTTTTTGTGCACCTCTGTTCTCTTATCCTCAGGATGGGACGTGAGGGCACAGACCTCCTCACAGGTGGGTGGGCACAAGGGAAGCAGAGGAAGCGGCACATAATGGCTACAAAGAACCAGTCTGAAAGCCGTCCAGCTGAGCCTGTTGCTGCACTGTCACTATCACGCTTCTCAGCGCTGCGTGGAGAGGCCTGTGTTATCTTATTTCATGCTTTTCTGGTTGGTTTTCAGGCCTGTCTTTAGGCGACTAAAGCAGAGCAGCCAAGTAGTTATCACGAGTAGTTGAAATCAAGAGCTTCTGTGATGTGAAACGTGGGGTCGGAATGACAGGAGTAGACAGGAGAGCAGAGTGCTACCTACGGCTGCACAAGCTCAGCCTCGACGCTTGATTTGGGGATAGGAGGCAGGTGAGAAGGCATTGGTTCTCAGTGTTGGGAAGTGGGGAGAATCTATGAGAATCTGAAGCTAACCAGAAATGGAATCTTCTCATCTCTTCCAAACTCCACCTTAGAAGCTATTAATAAGTTGGCTGAAAGAGAAGGAAAATGAGGACTACGAAATGTGGGCTCTAATCACGCCACCAGTTGTGCTAGTGTTGCAACTTTGGCTGGAGGGGGGTGGTAAGTTCGAAATTTTCAGATTTGTATAGAAATATATAGAGTATTAATCTTCTCTAAACTAATAAAGAGATTTGATATTTTTTGAAGTTCACTGAGGAAGAAATAAAAATAGCCAAGAAAAACAAATAAAAACTCTCGACCTCACTCCTAATTGAATAAATATAGGTTTAAACAGTAGGGATATGCCATTCTTTTGCTCATCAAATGGGCTATATTTAAAAAATCTTTGAGAATGTTCTGGATTGCTGAGGACTTGCAAACACAGGCATTCCTCAAATGGAGAGACTATATACATTGTGGCAACTATTTCGAAAGTCAATGTGACGATATCTACAAAAACTTAACATGCATATTCTCTGTGATCCAGGGATGTCTCTTCCTCAGTTTCTCTTTCAGCAGTGCTTGCTGCCTACATAAGCTTGAGTGCTTACTAACCAAATAAATAGTATGTGCTTATATGTATGTATCAGCATTGGTCGAAATAGCCAAAGGTCTACATACCTACTAGCTAGATTGTAATTATTAAATTATAGTTGACTGTATAAGAAAGTTCTATGTAGTGATTAGCCTTGAAGTTGCTAAGTTTATGTGTACTGATATGGAATAAATTTTAACTTGCTATTGTATTCATCAACACTAAATTTGGCACAACAGTTTTACAACATGAACATTTGTGAGTGTATGTATGTGTACACACATAACATATTCATCTGTGTAAGCCTAAATAATTTATGGAAAAAAAAATATATACATATATATACACACACACATAAACATACACACACACACACACAACACACACACATATATATATAAATACTACCTCTTGGGAATGGGAATAAAAGTCAGGAAATAGATTTTACTTTTCAGTTGATGTGTTTGAGTACTGTTCACCCTTTTTATTGTCCTTGTTGCTGTATTTTTTGGTATAAAAGTAATCAATTTTCATAGTAAAAACTCCAAAACACTCTGCAGCTCAGACACTGAGGACTTTGAGAACTGAGGTCCCTGTCCCACTCCACAGCACCCCAGCAGTGCTCGCCGTGTCCAGATATTGATACACAAGCCGTCCAATGTGGGAAATCCACAAGAAGGCTAGAGGATAGGAAGTAGAAATGAAATTTCCAGTTCTTATCCAAGACCAGAATTCGTGGGATGAATAGTTACATCAAGTGTTGAGTTTCTTTTATTTTATTTCTGCTTGTAAAATGCTAGTTTGAAGTTCATTTCACAAAACATTTTGGGGCAGTCATTTTCACAGTTGGTTAAAGAGCCAAGGTTTGTTTTCCCTAACAAAAGAGATTAGTCCTTGGGAAAGTGGCTACAAGGTTACTTACTCATGCAAATAGACGCCAAGACTAGTAATCGTCCCCTGTCCCTCTTGACAGCAATAAACACCAGTACACAAACACTCAGGTTGCTGGCTGGGTCTTTGACTTCATAAGTAAAAGGGAGAAGCAAAGTTGGTACAGAAGGTTCTCTTACAAGACGTATGCTCCCAGATGAGCACAACGTAGAACTGCATATCCACGTGTAAGTGCCATGTGAAGAATTGCCTGATAAAAGTTACGTTCTTTTCCTCCAAAATCACATACACATAAAATGTGATGCCCAAGTTTAGGGAGCCAGTAAGTTTCCTGTGCTCTTGGTTAGCCCTCTGGGAGTGCACAGACCCTACAGTTAAAGACCTTCCCTTCTTACGTGGATCTGTCCATACAGTGACCCACACCCCTATTTATTAATTCAACAAATATTAAATGTTTCAGGCTCTTATGTTTTGGATGTAGAACCAAAATTAAACAAGATACAGCGTTTCACCAAGCTTTCAATCCAACCTCTTGGTCAACATTTTCTCTCTAACTGCATGCATTAAACCCACATATACGCAAATACACCTATGTTAGGTAAATCAATAGAACGTAGGTTTTATTTTTGGTGTTTTAATGTACTGGGTGCCTACAATGTGCACACATGCCCCCCCAACCCCCCAGCACAGAAGATGCTTAAACAATAAAATCTTTGTTTCCCGGATAAGGATTTGTCCATTTGTCCTCAGCTGAATGCGGGGGCCAACAACAAATGTCACATCCAATAAATGTGTTCAGATGTTCTAATAATGCATCCTGTGATTGATTGCAATTGCACTTATTCTTTTTAGCTCACCTCCCAAGGCAGAAAGCAATACAAGAAATGCTTATTTAATACATCCTTTTCACAGATGTAAACCACAATATATCCATGTATGAGAGCACAGTTGTAAGAAAGGTCCATGCCAGTCATAGATTCTCACAGAACGAAAGCTTTCCGGAGCATCTAAGATAAAACACTAATTTATTTATATAAGGAGGCACCATCCCTTTGCAGACACTTGTATTTTTGAGGCAAGGGTTCGGATGCTTTGTGCCACAGACCCCATTAGCGACCTGAGGAAGCTTGTAGACCCATTTTCTCAGAACAGTGTTTTTAATGCATATAATAAACTACCTAGAATTGGCAGAAAACTAATATAATTAAATTTAAAGTTATCAAAATATTAAAAAACAAATTGATAATACTCCAATATGTACTTTTAAAATTAATGTATTATATAACAAGATCTAGTGGCAGGTCTGGTAACTACTATGCTTTTGAAAAAGGTATGAGCATAAATAATATTCTAAGATACAATAACTGTAATGTGGTATAAAAATGTCTGTGATTTCTACTGTAACAAAGTCACTTATGCTGCTAATACTGATATAGTTTATTTCTAACACTTATAATTGAATGTAATCTTATATGAGTTATAAGGTTAGTAAAAATAAAGAGGTAATTTTTTTTTCTCTAAATAAAAAAGCTTTCCAGAGCTCACGTCCCCTCAAATATGGGGACTTTGATTGAAACAGGAATTAATCATAAAGTGTAATCTAGGGACTTTTGAAATGTGACCAAGACTAATCGTTCACATACAAAC
>CAUYSK010112689.1:0-10348 GCA_963575035.1 Avahi laniger | reverse complement strand
TAGCTGTCCAATTAATTTCTTTCTATTTTTTTTGGTAGAGGTGGGGTCTCACTCTTGCTCAGGCTGGTCTCGAACTCCTGAGCTCAGAATGATCCACCCACCTCGGCCTCCCAGAGAGCTAGGATTACAGGCGTGAGCCACCGCGCCCGGTCAAGGATCCTCTTATGAGAGACAAACTTGCTTTGAAATTCTGTGGGATAATTGCTCATAAGGTAAGGAGGTGTACACATTTGCATATTAGGAGCTTAGGAAAAGTGGAACTGTCTGCCTCAGGAAGTCAGGGAAGTCTTGACAGGGGAGGTTGGAGTTGAGACTTAAAGATGAATAGAAATTTGATGAGCAAGATGGGATTGGTCACGGTGTCAGTGTTGTGTTAGTGGTTGGTTACAGTGTTGAGTTTAGGGCTCCAGGCACAAAAAACAGTATGTGCAAAGCATGGGAGATGTGGACTGTGAACTTCATGTAGTTAAGTATTGATGGAGAGTAAAGCTGGATGGAGGAGTGCTGGAAAGGAGATTTTTACGGTAGTTGAAATAGTTGCAGGCCATGCAAAGGAGTTTAGAGTTAATCTGGTATTCCAGATGTTCTTAAAACTTTACATGCATTATAACCACCAAAAGAGCTTGTTAGATGTATAGAGGCCCAGGCCAGGCTTTCATGGAGGCTAGATTTGGGTTGTGGCTTTACGATCTGTACATTTTTTTTTTTGAGACAGAGTCTCACTCTGTTGCCCTGGCTAGAGTGAGTGCCGTGGCGTCAGCCTAGCTCACAGCAACCTCAAACTCCTGGACTCAAGCGATCCTACTGCCTCAGTCTCCTGAGTAGCTGGGACTACAGGCATGTGCCACCATGCCTGGCTAATTTTTTCTATATATTTTTAGTTATCCAGATAATTTCTTTCTATTTTTTTTTAGTGGAGACGGGGTCTCGCTCTTGGTCAGGCTGGTCTCGAACTCCTGAGCTCAAACAGTCTACCTGCCTCGGCCTCCCAGAGTGCTAGGATTACAGGCATGAGCCACCGCGCCCAGCCCCACGATCAGTATATTTTTAACAGATGTCTCCATCCTCAGATGATTGTGATACGTGCTCAAGTTGGAGAACCAGTGGTCTAGGTCATTGGTCTTGAAAGTGACATGCTGGCACTTTGGGAGGGCAGGATGACCTGTTCGTGTATGTGTGGGGTATTAAAATTGATACTTCTATTTATTTTTTAATCTCTTAAAATGTTTTTTATGTTTGTTGTGTACACAATATGCTAGTATATTATTCACTGCTCTAGAAATGCACATACATGTATGAGGGGACATGCCCATAATTTTTTTCCTGATCTGAAAATTTAGTGTCCACAGCTTTAGGCAGTGAAAAACAATCAAGGAATTTTGCGCAGGGGAATGTGGATTAGGTTATAGAATGGGGAGATCAATTAGGAAGATGGATACAACTTATTTAGTCACAAGGCATTTTTATGCCCTTATGTGATTTTGTTGCTTTTGTTTGATTTGAATAGCTTGACATCATGGTTGGAAGTTGTGAAATAGTTGACTATGGCCATGAATCCCTTTTGAGAATTTCTCAAAACTAGCCTGGCTGTTTACCAATAGATTGTCTCTAGGTGTAACCAATTTTGTCTGAATACTTCGAATAAAAGGAATAATGAGCTATCTCTAGGTGAAATGCTTTACATTTAGTACTTGTAATCTGTGAAATATGTGTGCTGTATCTAGTACAGCATGATTTGACAACTGTAGTCCTTCAAAATATGCTTTATTCCATTGTTCATTGTAGTTTCGTGGGATCACCACGGAGAATTGTTCCCTCTGGTATGTTAAAGTGCACACAGATTAACAAATCCTTAGGTGTAGGGATGCTAATATTCCGGCATTATTGGTTTGTTTTTTAAGGCAGAGAACTTCCCAACCTTTTGAGTAACAGAGCCCTCTTTAATTAAAAAACTTTCTAGTCTTAAATTTTGTGTTAGCTATACTTTGATAAATTATTTAATGGCGAAGTCACTGTGAATTTAATAATGGATTTAAATGACTTAGTGTTTTCCTGATCAAGGTACCATCTATGAACATTTGACAGGTAAGTTCATGTGCTGTTGAGACATTTGTTCAGCTTTTGTTAAGTGTCTTAGACAAATTATGCTTTTGTCAGTTTCTCAGGCCAGGAGGGAACCACTGATTTAACATATTGGCCAACTTTTGTAATACCATCCTTGTTAGATGGTTAGAATGAAAGAGGTGCCTTTTCCTTTGTTTTGGTCAATTATTTAGAGACCTAGCTTGTAAAAAGCTGAATGTCTAGAGCTGGGATAAATTTATTTTCCTTCAGTTTTGGTTTGGTGACGTAGGGTCAGACATAGCAATAGTCTACAAAGTTAAATGTGTGTTCTCAAAGTTTATCATTTTTCTTGAGACCCACCTTCCTGTTGGCTTTCTCTCTTTTTATACCAGTTAAGTTATAGGGATTTATTTATTTATTTTTGGCTTTACCAATTAATGAGATAGCTCTTTTAAACCTTTCTATGTGAATTGCATCCTATTTTGTCAAAGCATTTTGGGCAAAAGTGAGTTTTATTCCTGTTTATTCCATTTGAAGGTAGAACTTTTTTAGGTGAAAATGACCATTTATCTTGGCAGATGCTGCTCTTAACCATAACATAACTTACCTTGTTTGTAAAGTAATTATTAGTATACTGCAGATCTTATCTTATTACCATTCTAGTGTTTTGTTAATTGCTTTGAGAAGACTTTATACTGGGATCTAAAATTTATAATGTCTTCAGTACAACTTTAATTCTGTTTTACTTAGTTATGCTATATAGAAAATTTAGGAATTTCTGGATATGCTCAATAGCATGGTAGGGACACAGAAATAGATTCTTGAAATATGGTTAAAAGAAATCTTCTATATTTCTTTCGTGGTGGAAAAGTATATTTTAAAAATGTCATATACTTTTATAAAAACAATTTGATATTTCATAGTTAATCTTTCAAATAATCATTATTTGTGTGATTTCTTTCTTTTTTAATTTTTCAACTTTATTGGAGTATAATTTATATGCACAGCATTTACCAATTTAAAATGTTTTGTTTAATAAATTTTGACAAATATCGTCAGTGTGTAATCACCCATGCCACAATCATGACATAGAACATTTCCATCACCTCAAAGAGTTCTCGGTTTCATTTTCTCATCAGTGAAATGCATATAATGAAAGTTATCTACCTCCATAGGGTTGTTGTAAGGATTAAATGAGTTGATAGTTTAAAGCCCTTAAAATAGTTCCTGGCATATTGTAAGAGCTCAGTTAATGCTATGGGCTGTTATTATCTATAGTACTGATGTTGGTGCTCTATCTGTTTTTAAATGCCCCTCACTACTAATTTTATTAGGTGTCTAAAATTTAAAGATTTTGTGCTATTAAGAAAGATGCGTTTGTTGCTACCGTGTGGGTACATGTAAGTGAAATTGAATGGAGTGCAAAAGTACTTCGAGCCCTAGTAAAACTCAGGTTGATAGCTGGTATTTGAAGGTACACTTGCCTGAATGTACCTATCACCCAGCTTTACTGACAATTGGTATTTAATTGCATTATTTCCATTACTCCTATCTCATGGTGAAGTATGTGATATAAAATTGAAGATGAGTTCCTATTCCTTGTCAATACCACCATGCTAGGCAACTGTCATTAGTATTTAAAATAATAATTTTGCTGTTTTGATTTGTAATATGCTTTTGGAAATCTTTGGTTATTTTGAAAGTCTGCACATTGTATTCTCTTGTGTCAAGCCTTTATTTAACTGCTTTCTTTGCATTTTATCTATCCTATTTGCTAGGATATTTCATCACATCTCTTAGGGACATTTTTCTGTGGTGCCTGCTGCTATTTTATTTTCTCTCTCGTTCTCTCTATTTTTTTTTTTTTTTGAGAATTTAATATTGTAGTTTGGCTATTGCATTAGTTTTCTAGGGCTTCTATGATGAATTACCACAAGTTAGATGCCCCTAAATAATAGGATGTTTTCTTTCACAGTTCAGGAGATTAGAAGTCTAAAGTGAAGGTTTCAGCAGGCGCACACTACCTCTGAAAGTTCTAGGGGAGAATCCTTCCTGTACCTCTGCCAGCTTCTGGTGGCTCCGGGCATTTCTTGGTGTCTGGAAGCATAACTCCAGTTTCTGCCTCCATCTTTACACGCCCTTATTCCTGTCTGTGGGTCTGTGTGTCCTGTTCTCTTAAAAGGACATCAGTCATTGGATTTAGGGCCTGCCCTAAATCTAGGATGATTTCCTCTGAGATCGTTAACTAATTGCATCTGCAAAGACCCTATTTCCAAATGAGGTCACATTCTGAGGTTGTGGGTGGACGTGAATTTTGGAGGAATATAATTCAATCCACTACAGATGTGAAGGGAATATTTACATGATTTAAGCTCTGAAGAGGGGTGGGAAACAGGAGTAAATAATTTCAAAACTACTTTGCAGTTTGCAGAAATGTTATTTTGGGCCACTCTCCAGTCAGAGAGCTCTCAGCAGTGTGCTCTTGATAGAGGTCCCAAGTGAAAAATTAGCTGCTAGAGCTTGGAGCATAGGCCTGCCCTCTTTAAGTCCCTGTTATCAAACTAGAAATAATTGAGCCCCTAAAATGTATATAAGACTATGACTAGTTTGAGTGACAGAATGTGAGATTATATTGTATATAAATTGTGAGAATTTACATGGAAAGATAGTATAGTGATTAAGACCAAGGACTTTGGGAGTCACATTTTCTGGTTTCAAATTCTGCCTCTGACCCCTATGGACTATGGATAAATTGGTGAGTCTCTCTATGCAATGTCTAATTAAAATAAGGGTTATAATAATATCTTCTTAATACATGTAAAATACATAGAAATACCTGGCACATAATAACTGCTCATTCAATGTTAGCTGCTGCTATTTTCATCATCCTCCTAGATGGTCTTCTTCAGGAGAGAGGGAAACTCATATGAAAGCCTTAATGCCTTTGATTGTTTTTCTGTAGTAGTGAGGATGAATTTTTACTGATGAACTCATGGATTCCCACCCAGTCTTGCTTCAGGAAAGGTGTGCTTTCAGATTGTCTAGTTAGAGGATGGAATGTAGGGGTATGAGATAACAGGTTCCTGGTTTTATTAAAAAGGCCTCCTAAACACTGAGTAGCCATTTTAGTGACAGAACTTGCCTCTGACAGACTCTTTTAATGAGTCTTCATTTATTGTACATCAAGCAAATCCCTCTTTATGTTGTGAGTGTATCAACCTGACTTTTTTCTTAACGAACCTGAGATTCTGAACATAGCAACCAGGCTTTTATTAAATATCTTATGTCTGAAGTGAACCTCTGTACAGGATCTTTAATATAACTTTAACGTTGTTTTCCAGATGAATAGATATGTAGATGAACAGCAAGTTTTAACAGGCATTTCAGGATATTTTAGAAGTAATCATCTACTAAAAGATTTGTGTGGGAATGTGGTTTTCCTTCCCTTCAGTTTTTAGTGTTCCTCCTGGAGGTATATGTTATTAATAATACTTTTTTGAAAACCACACTGAATAATACCACTCTTCTTACTTGAAGCTTCTTGGGCGGAGTGCTGCAGTGTAGTTTACTGAGCTTATTAAAAGATTTGTTGGCTGGGCACGGTGGCTCACACCTGTAATCCTAGCACTCTGGGAGGCTGAGGTGGGGTGATGCTTGAGGTCAGGAGTTCTATATCAGCCTAAAGTAAGAGAGACCCTGTCTCTACAAAAAATAGAAAAAATTAGCTAGATGTGGTAGTGCACACCTGTAGTCCCAGCTACTCAGGAGGCCGAGGAAGGCGGATTGCTTGAGCCTAGGAGTTTGAGGTTGCAGTGAGATATGATGACACCACTACACTCCAGGTAGATGGCAGAGCAAGGCTCTGTCTCAGAAAAAAGGTGTGTTACTAGATTACTAGAATTCAGAGGATATTGAGGCCATTAGAATTCACCAGAGGATGATGAGACCAGATGTTAAACACATTGCCAAACAGGTTTTTCCTTTTCTCCCCAACCTATTTGCTGGTCTTTTAGCATTGTGCAAACAAGGGAGAGAAGACTGGTTTTCTGTTTAGTGCATGCATATGCTATCACAGTTAACTTAATAGCTATATAGGTGTTATTATTATTTAATGTTAGGATACCTAGGCTCAGGGACATGGAAGTTCAGCATCACAAATCTACAAAATGGTAGAGTTAATATTTGAATCTAAGCGTTTCTCATTCTTTATTTCTGCTCTTTTCCAACATGTGCTATTGCTTCTCCAAATCAGAAAGCTCAGACAACCACTATTGTATATAAATAAAAAAAGAAAGTCCATAGTGCAGTTCCAAGCTTAAATGACATCTTCGATTCTTTGATCTGAAAATACTTCCATGTTTATAAAGTTCTCAATATGTGAGGAAGGAATGGGGTGGGGTAGGGTGTGTGTGCCCAAATGAAAGGGCCACTGAGGAAAATGGATTATTCGAATGGTGTAATCCTTGAAGATGTATGCTGTCAAAGATTCTCTTTTGCAATTCCTTTATGTATTTATCTTCAGCAGAAAGATTCTTACCCAGTTTAGCCATCATCTGAAACGTTTGTACAATTTTGCCTTCAACTAGGTTACAGACAGATTTTTCAAGCCAAAGAATACCTTTCAGTGTAGATAACCATTTCCTACTTCTTCTAAGTCTCTTCTCACAAGATGTGGAAAATTGAAATTATTATTTTTTCTTCTAGATTAACTGCTGAAGTACTGATCGAGTTCTGCGTTTCTTCAATGAGGAACTACAGGCTGATCTTCTGCCATAATCTCAAACAGCCATAAATGACAAAAGAATGCTTGCTCAGTGAGGGTAGCTGGTGCAGAAGCCATTTTTTAAACTTAGGTGTTTAAGTACTCAAAGGTAAGTTTTCAAAATGGTAACTATCTCATGCTCTATAAATCCACAGAGATTTTGGAGTTTGCCCCCGTAGCTGCTATATGATCATTAACTCGAAGTTTTGTAATTCTTAGCTGGCACCAGATATGTTGAAAAATGGATATTGCTTGTCTAGGACTATGTAAATTTATGACATTTTGCTGTCCCTACATTAATTTCTGCTGTTTCTTTAAATTGGCTAGATTGTTTCTTAGTCACGTTGTGACTGTTTCTTGATCCAATGGGTATATACTCGATCTAGCGGACCTTATTTTTGTAAACTTTAGGATTTTGGGTAGATTTATCTGTGTGATCTGTTATCTTTCTCTTGCAGTGAGAAAGCAAATGCTTCTTTGGGGTGATGAAAAAAAACCAATTGGTGTCATTTTGTTCATTATCAACTTTTGAAAAAAGTTTTTCTTTCTTTCAGAAATATTCCTTTCCTACATAAAGTAATGTTTATTTTAGAAAATGAATTTTTCTTGGGATTATTTGTTCTCTGGTGTGTCAGATACTGGAAATGGCCATCTGAGACATTGTTTCCTCCCACTGCTTTACTGATAACAATTCCTATAAAGTTAAGACAAGTAACTGTTTCTTCTGAACTAGATGGCTCTGGAAATTTTTCTTTTGAATAATTATGAAACAATAGTGTTGATAAAAGGACTTTTCTCATTGAAAATTGATGCCAGAACTGAAAAATTTCTTTTTTTTATGAAAATATATTACATCTGCTCTGTCATATAGAAATAAGAGCTGATTACTCTTGCTCTTATTAGCTCATCACTTATAAAAGTGATTATTAGCCTATCACTTTATAAAAAGTGATTCTGTCCTGCTTGGACTTATGAATTGAGGGGTTAGATGAGCTTCATATAGCAGAGTCAAGAGATGGATTGGGTCTGCCTTTTTACCCATGTCATTAATAAGCTTGCTCAGTAAAGCTCCTCTTGGAGCCATATTCACCCCTTAATTTGTCTTTGGGACATTAATGCCTCTTGCTAAATTTTGGATGATCAGTTTTTCCATTGTTTGATAAATATGCAGTAGTAAAGGGAGCATGCAGAACTAACTTTTCGTAGTAGAAAAAATACTTACGTAATTATGTTGAGCTTTATTTGTGGAACACACTTTGGGCCTGATAACTGGAACATATTTAAATAGATGAGAACACATTCAGGTGTAAAGCATTTTTCTTTAATGTATTTAGTCATATTGCCACCTGTTAATCATTATAGTCTTTTTTTTTTTTTTTTGTCTTTCATTTGGCAGAAAAGACAGCTTTGATTTCTGGCTGCAAAAAAGATATGAGGAAGAGCTCCTCCCCTTCCTTGAGTAACTGCAACTCCGTTCTTGCTAACAAAATATTTGGAATTCCACTTGATGAGCTGCAGCAGGGAGGACATCCAGACAATGAGGTTCCATTCATAGTCCGCCACGTTGTGGACTATATTGAGGAACATGGTATACATTTCCTTACTTTGAGGGCTAGCTTTTGTTTTAATAAACACAACTTATCCCTTTTTGATGTTGGATTTTTAAATTTTTTTTTTAGTTTGGAAAGTCCAAAACATAGGGAAAAAAACAGAAATTCTTTTTAATGTTTTAGTGTGTTTTTTACTTAAATTCATATGACAGTTGCCCAGCCTAGAACATTTTTTAGTGGGGGTGATAGGAATATTTTTAATGGATATAAGGGGTGGGATTAAACAGAATATCCCTCAGGACAGAGATTTTATGTTTCTAGACGTGTAATTTGAAGGTTTTTAGCCAAATTAGGGGAGCCAAGAAAGGCTTTCCAGAAGTACGAATATTAAGTTGGTTGGAGAATGAATATATATATGGCCAAGTAGTTGAAGTTGCAGCTTATTTAATTTTTGCCTTGAACTAACGTAGGAGGTCTGGAGCAACAAGGACTTTTTCAAGTCAATGGAAATGCTGAGACAGTGGAGTGGCTTCGGCAGAGATACGACAGCGGAGAAGAGGTGGATTTGGTTAAGGAAGCAGATGTTCCCTCAGCTATTAGTCTTCTTAGATTTTTCCTTCAAGAACTTCCTGAACCTGTTATCCCTGGCAGTTTGCATATTCACTTGATGCAGTTTTCTCAAGGTAACATAATTGGATTCTTATCAGTCAGCCATTTATTATTAGTTTTAGAGTCTTTACCTTTTAGAAATCTTGACATGTAAACAGTAAGTATGTAGGTCAGAGATGAATTGCTTATTTTCTCATTCGCTCTTGGTGGATATGGTCTAGTCAAGGGAATAAACTTCCTGGATGCCTGTAGTAGTACTTTTCATGATTGATCTTATTAGCCTGAGATACAGGGTGAGCAGGAGGAAAGGGAGAAAACAAGAATAAGGTGTAGGAGGGTAGTGAAAAAGAAGGAAGAAAAATATATGTAAGGTAATGTGTATGGTGACACAATGTCTAATAAATTATTAAAGGTGTTGCTTAGTGGGGATACTACTTTAGGGTGCTTATCACTGGTTAGAAGGAACTTCCTTACAAAAGCCAGAAAATAACTTTGATTCGAGGCTTGGAATTACCTAAAGCTTGTTCTTGGACAGTAGCCTAAAGGAAATAAAATATCAAATTTTATATCAGACTTCAAGTCAAAGAAAGAAAAAAAAATTGTCATCATTGGATTAGATTTTTGTGATAGACATGAGCTACCGCACCCAGCCCTGTTTATCTTTTCCTTAAATTTTAAACACCTATGAGCCTAAATTAGTTGATGCCTCTTATTTATGTATAATGGCTCATGCCTGTAATCCCAGGGCTTTGGGAAGTCAAGATGGGAGGATTGCTTGAGGCCAGGAGTTCTATTTCGAGACTAGGCTGGGCAACATAGCAAGACCTTGTCTCTACAAAAAAAAAAGGTCAATGCAGAGACATTCTGTGACACTCTCACACTTATGTTTTCTGTACAGCTAGATTATAGGGCTCACTTTGAACTTGCTATATTCAGGAATGATTAGTTTGATTCACTTTTGTTCTTTTATTGTACTACTTGGGTCAAAAAATAGGTTTCAAATAAAGTATTAACAGTAAGGCTACCTTATTTTCAAAACATCCCTTTAATTTTTTCTCCCAACAAATACTACTTTTTTTTTTTTTTTTTAGTTTCTGAATCCATGTCTTCCTTATATGAATTTTTTCAAATGTTTATATTGAGTCACCTAACTTACTAGGTGCTTACATTTTTCATCCATTAAATATGTTTTGAAATTGATGTGTTAAGAGTTTTTTCAGCCTTTTTTTTTTTTTTTTTTTTTGAGACAGAGTCTCACTTTCTTGCCTGGGGCGAGTGCCGTGGCATCAGCCTAGCTCACAGCAACCTCAAACTCCTGGGCTCAAGCGATCCTCCTGCCTCAGCCTCCCAAGTAGCTGGGACT
>CAUYSK010112688.1:0-10168 GCA_963575035.1 Avahi laniger | reverse complement strand
AGGCTGGGGTCATCGGCGGTCTTGAAGGTGAGTTCAAAGCCCCGGTCTGGATGAGAAGAAAACAGGGAGCTGAGGCACATTGGACGCAAAGAGAAGCCCTTGCTGCAGACGTCGCGACCCCCACTCCAAGCGGCAGGCCAGACCTGGACGGCCTGCTCCAGAGAGTGGGCGGGAGGGAGGGTGGTGGATGCCCTCGGGCGCCCTTCCAACCCCAAACCTTCGCCGGCCGCCCCCTCGGACCCGGCTCTCACCCTTCAAGCTCCGGAAGAAAAGCGAATGCGTCTCCCGCAGGTTAAGGTTGTCCAGCAGCACTAAGGTGCGGGGGCCGCTAGCGCAGACCGAGAGCAGCAAGGGCAGCAGCGGCCATGTGAGGGACCAAACACGGGCAACAGTGGTGAGCTCCATCTTCCTCATTCTGCCAAACCCAGCACCTGGACACCGGAAGTGTCCCGTCTATGGTCCCCCAATCGCGGTTCGTGGCCGTGTAGAACTACCCGGAAGCGATCGGTGTACACAGGGTCCGGGAGACCAGAGGCCCAGCTGTGGCAGTCAGCAGTGGAGCTCACCGCCGGAAGCGCCCCGGTTGGAGGCGGGTTCTTTGAACTCTATTGGTGAAAGGGGCGCAAGGTCCCGCCCCACCAAAGAAAAGGCTCAATCTTAAAGAGACAGCTCTGAAGCCGCGGCCAATCAACACGGCCCAGCGCCCCTTGGCTCCACCCAGTCCGGGTTCCCGCCCCGCGTCCAGAGCCCGCGTCCTGCCGGTGCTTGCGGCAGGTTCCGGGGCCTGTGGGTCTTCCTGTTCGCCGGAGTGGTCTTCACTGGGCCAGGACAGACTCGGTACTGGGAACAGGCCACACCTCCACCATCTCTAGGGAGGAAGGGATTGGAAAAATAAGATCAGGGACGGCGGCACTTCGGGCCTCCTGCCTGCCGCTCGCCTTGGCCGGGACCTGTCCCACACAGCTTGGTGGCCCACGCTGCATACAGTGTGAATGGGCGGTGGACAGGCCTAGCGATTTAAAGGCTCCGGCTTTGCAGTCAGCTGGGTTTAGTTTCCAACCTTATCTCTCTCGCTGTGTTGCCCAAGCTGGTCTCAAACTCCTGGCCTCCCAAAGCGTTGGGATTACAGGCGTGAGCCACCGCTCCTGGCCAAACCCAGCTCGTGGGGCAGGTTTTGAAACACTTAGCCCCGGGCTAGGCTGAGCATCCACTCAATAATGCTGGCTCCCTCCCCTTCTAGGTTAATACAGGGGCCACCCAGGTCACCTCAGACCTGCCTCTGTCCCACCATGAGTCTAAGTAAAAACTACCACAAGCAGTTCCAAGACTTCTGTTCTCTGGATCCCAACCACAATCCTGGGGCTAGGTAATTGTGGAGAGAGAAGGTAACAGTTCTTTTCTGACACTTGTCCACCAACCCAAGAATGGGGCAAAAATCACAACCTCCCTCCATACATCTGCTTAACTGACTCTACCTCCCCTGCATTCCCACCTGCTCTGCCCCAAGTTAAGCCTCTCGCCCCTAACTTCTCTGGAGCACAGCCTTCTCACCATCTACACACAATGCCGCGTCAATCCACCTCTAATTCAGGCTTCTAATTCAGACCCAGTGGTGCCAACCGTTGTTCAGGAGTCTGCTACCACTCAGGGACACCAGAAGTTTCTTCATTCTCGGGTCTCCAGCTAAACTCATCTCTGCAACCTCATCGCCTTCTCAGTTTCTGCTCAAGGCTTCCATGGAACAGCCGTTAATATACCCTGAGCTTCCCCGCCTCCTACCTCTACCAGGAGCTCCCTCTGGGCACTGGCGCTCGCACTGGCATCTTAGACCTCCCACATCAGGATCTTCTTCATCCTTTGTGGGAGCCCCACCCAGCGCTGCTCCCTTCAGAAAGGCACTCTCTGTTCCCCATAAAAACCTGATCTCGCCTCCTGTGACTCAGTATACGCTGCATCTGCTTAGACCCATCTCGAGTTATCTAAGCGCCGCCCACCCTGGCTTCTCCAGAGCGTGAGCTACTTGGCCCAGGCATGTGGCTTGTGGGGCCTGCCACAAAACTGATGCAAAATAGGGAAGAGGGGAAAGAAGGAGGACTAACATGGAGCACCTACTATGCCCCAGGAGCTTTACATACCCTCTCATTTCATCTTCACTATAATCCTATGAGGTGGGTGTTATCCCCATTTCACAGATGAGGCTCAGTTCCCTCAGAGGGTGGAGCACCCCACAGGGTGCGCCTGGGATTCAGTGCGCAAAGGGAGGGCTGTGTCCTAGGTAGCCCCCTAGCTGGGTGCAAACAGGGTGGCCCGGATTCATTTCTGGCTAAGTCACGAGTTCCAGCAGAGCCCCTTGAAGACTGTCAAAACCTGGGCCCTTTTCTGGCCTCAGCAGATACAGCCATAGATTCCACAAGGACACTGCTTTCCTGGGTCATAGCTCCTTTGAGAATCGAATGAAAGTGCAGATGCTCTCCCCAGAAAATATGTACCTGTGCTCACAATTGCAGGGACTTGCAGAACCCCTGGAGCCTGTTTGTTCTAAAGGTCCCAGCTAATTAAGAGCCCTGTTCCAGAAAGAGCTTTCCCATGATAGCCGGGCAGGGTCAGGGAAGGATAGCTCATCCTAAAAGGCAGTTTATTGGGCAGCTTAATCAAAGTGGCCTCTCTGGGCCGCAGACCAGCCAGGAGTGGGCAGCATGGGAACAGCTGCTCTGTGACTCCTGTGCCACCCCGCAGGGCAGGAAGTGTGGCCAGTCGGATGGAGGCACAACTCTCAGCTGCCAAGATGCTGAGTTTTATCCACGTGGCAGTGGCTGCCCTCTCTTCCAGGGCTGCTGAAGGCCGTGAAGCAGGTGTGAGGCTTCTGAGGCAAAGACCGACACTGGTGGGCACGAGTGGCAGGCGCGGTGCCAGGTGAGTCGGTGGAAACACTGATGCGGCGTGGGCAGCTGGAGCAGAGGACAGTCCGGCTTCCCAGGGGCTCATGCCCCAGGCAGGGGGGTGGTCTCTGGGGAACAGGGAAGGGAATGTGTCTTCCCAGGGCTGAGGGACCCTTTGGGCCCCCGGGTCGCTGTGGGGGCGGGTGGGAGGAGGCCCGGTTGGGGCTGCCCTGAGAGGGCAGGTAGCGGCGGGCAGCTGTATTCACAGAGGCTCACTGCCAAAGTTGCTTTTGCTTTTCTTCCGCTTGGCCTTGGTGAAGGGGATGTCGAGAGACTCGAGGCGGAAGGGCCGGGGCTGAGGCATTTCGGGGGCCTGGGTGGATGGGATGGCAGGGCTGCTGCTGAGGGGCGAGCTGAGGCCTGGTGGCGAGTTGTGATGCGCTGTAGGGAAGAGGGCCAGGGGGCGCTGGTGAGCCAGGAGAGCAGGGGTGGAGAGAAAAATCCCAGGAGTGCGGGGTGGGGAGTCTGGCCCACTTCCAACCCAGCCAGAGTGACCCCAGGCTCACCCCCAGCACGACATCTGCACCCAAAGGGTCTGGGCTGGGGTTTGGGGTTTTAGCCTCAGACTGAGGCAGCATGGGATCGTAAGCCAGACAAGCCTGGGTCCAAGGCCCAGCTCCGCCACTTCCTGGCAGTATAGCCTTGGGCAAGCCACTTCCCCTCTCTGATCCTCAGTTTCCTCATCTGCAGCATGGGCACAATGCCTGGCACTCAGTGGGTGCTAGTTTCTTTCCTGTCCTATTCCCCCCCTTATTCCTCAACTGTACCCACTCTGTCTCTCAAATAACCTTACTGCAGAACTGAGATTTGCTTTTTATTGATATTTTATCGGAAGCTCTGTAGGCTTTGCTTTTAGTTGTGAAAGCAGAAGAATGCGGTGATTGAAACTGTGTTTTGCTTGTGTGGCCCTTTTTGCTCCCCTTGGCTCAGTGGTCCTTGACAGACAGAGTCAACCGCCAGTACTGGCGTCTGAGGAAGCTGGCAAGTACCCAGGCCCTGCAAGCCCATGCCACAGCCCTGAGCCACGTGCTGAGGGCCTACTGGGTGTCAGAGGAGACAGCGCCTCCCTCCAAGGACACACAGGGATAGAGGAAGGAGGACACCGTATTGAGCACCTACTGTATGCCAGGCCCTGGGCTGGGCCATTTCCCCACCTCACTGCATCTAAACCTGATTAGTAGCTGTTGTCCCCTTCATTTTATAGCTGAGGAAACTGAAGCTCAGAGAGGGAAAGGAGTTTTTGAAGCCGGGTCCATCTGACTCCAGACCACCCGACGCACTTCTCCCACATGGCGGAGGGGCTGAACGGGAGCCTGGCAGGCAGGGCACTCACTGAGGCTCTTCATGGGGTCCGTGCTGAGGATCTGATTGGCCCGCTTGCACCGGAAGTAGTTACTGGCAATATTTTCACTGTCGCTACGACTTAGCATCAGCTTGTAGCGGTCTTCTTCCTGCTGAAATTCCAAATCCTCATGGCTCAAGGCCCTGTGTTTGTGCGGTCCTCATCTGGGCCCCTGGCCTAGGGCTCAGCAGCCTCTGGAAGCCGGGTGGAGTTGGGGCTGCCCAGGCTGGTCTCAAACTCCTGGCTTCAAGTGATCCTACCACCTCGGCCTCCCAGAGTGCCAGGATTATAGGTGTGAGCCACCATGCCCGACCTGGAAGTGCCTTTGAATGAGGGCCCAAATGGGTTGAGGGTGCTGACGGAGTGACACAGAAAAGCTCAGTCCCCTGGCTTTTTGATCCTTAGACAGGAGGAACGTAGAAGACCAGCTCCTGCAGTCACACTGACCCACGGCACTCTGGGGGCAAAGCCCTGCCAACGCCCCAGGCCTCCCCTCGCTCCCTCTCCAGGGGCCCTTACCATGTTTGGCTCGCCATTGTCTGCCGCAGAGGTTTTGCGGGCTGGTTTGTTCTGTGGCCCAGTTGAAACTGCTATGAGAAAACAAAAGCTGGAGTCACTGCTGCCTGGTGCCAGGCCCAGAGGGTGCAAGAGGGCTGCAGCACTCTCCGTGGAGGAGGGGCCAGGCCCAGCTCAGGCTTAGAAACAGGGGAGGACACTTCCGAGCCCAAGCCAAGGCATGCCTGTAGGAAACAGAGCAGGAGGCTCAGACACCAGAGAAGCCACTGCCCTGGCTCCAGGCGAGACAGCAGGTGGGTGGGGGCAGGCGGAAAGGCTGCTGCTGCCCACAGCATGTGGGAGATGGTGCTGGCTGGGGTCTCAGGCAGGATGGCGTCAATGCCATCTGTAAACGGCAGAGGCATAGGACCAAGGGGAAGGACTGTTGGGGGAACTGTGGGCTCCCCGAGTGGGCAGAGCCAGGTCTATCGCTGGAGAAAGATCTACAGTAAGTGCGACTTTACTCTGAGATTTATCAGAGGAGAGGGGCCTTCAAGGTCATCTTATCCAACCCCTTCTTAGTAAAGAAGCCCAGAGATGGACAGTGATCTTCATAAGGTCACACAGGAGGTCAGTGGCAGAAGCAAAACTTGAACCAGGACTGAAACTCTGAACAGCTGGTTTCTACCTGTAGTCCTGCCACTCACTACTGTGACTGACTTTACGTCACTTATACCCTCTGACATTCAGTTTCCTCATATGTAAAATAGTCTTTATCCCTGAGAGGGCTGTTGTCAGGATGAAGTAATGACAGTGCTGATGACAGTGGTAACACGTACCAAGCACTGACTATCTGCCAGGCATTGCTGGAGGGGTTTTTCGTGTCCTGATGCACTTTAAGCCTCACAGCAACTTTAAGGTGCTGTTATTCATCCCCATTTAATAGATGAGGACACTAAGTCCCAAAGAGGTCACACAGGGAATGGTGCAGCCAGAATTCCAGCCCGCATCTCTCTAACTCCAGAATACACCGCCTTCTCAGAGCCCTGATGCGACCTGGAGCCACATGTCTGCTGCACCCACAGCCTGCGGGGGAGGCCCATCTTCCCGACTGTCTGCAGGACAGGGAACTGCAAGGCAGGGCAGGAGGGCGAGGGCCAGCTGGGCTCCTGACCTACTGGGAGGCTGGTTTTGATGATCATGGGCTCCGGGATCTTCCAGAAGCCATTATCCTCATCCCAGCAGGACTCGCGCCGAATCCTCTCGAGGTTGCTGTAGTTACAGTCCCTACGAATCAGGGGCTGCACCTGCTCCAGGAGCTGCTGGAAGAGCATGGAGTCCCGTTCCTGCCGGCGGATGGTGGCCAAGTAATCGATCTTCTCCAGCTCAAACTCCGACTGCAGGTCTTTGATCTCCACCTCTGCTGCCCGAAGCTGAAAGCAAAGGATGACAGGTGGTGGGCAGGGAAAGATCCCTCCTCTTCCCCCTGGCCACCCCTTCACTGTCCTGCCAGCAGGACTCAGCACCCGTTTGCTGGTCTGCTCATGCACTCATTCTTATCTCCACCCTCCCTCCAGCCATCCCCCCTTCTCTGACACCCACCGATCCCCCACCAATGCACTCACTCACCTCCCACCTCCCCACCCCGCATTTAAACGAGGACCTGATGTGTCCCCAGACCTGCCACACGTAGAGGGAAAGTTGATCATGAACCCAACAGCCAGCCCTCAGTCACTATCCCCCACGCATACACTGTATTCGGGGGCCTTCAGAAGTACCCACACATGACACCTTAGCCCCCACTGTCCTAAAAGATCTCAGAGACCTGCACAAGTGGCGCTTCTAAAGGGAGCACCAGGCATAAACTCTCAAGACTCAACCGTCCTCGCTCTCGAACTGCCACGTTGCTCTGTGACAGTGTGACAGACACTGGGCTTAGGAGTCGGACCCACCTGGATTTGACCAGATTCCAGATTCTTTCAGTCTCCTGCCCAGGTCTGCCAGACCGACCCTCGGTTCTCTCCTGAGCACGGGTGACTGCCAGCTCCAACCATGCCCTCCCCCACTGGGCCCCTGGTGCATAGTCCACTTCCTCCAAGGGCAGGTTCCATTTGGTTAGTAAAGAAGGATGTTTCAAATTCATGGGAATGATAACGACCCAGTTGGGAACACCTGGTAGGACACGGGTGGGCAAGCCGTCACCAAGGGGCTGGTGCACAGGGTTTCGGCTCCATTACTTAAGCTGAGTGGTGGACACATAGCGCTGATGGTAGTTAATCATTATGTTAATATATTTTTGTACATCTGGAATCCTGCACGATAATTTTTAACAGCTTTATTGAGATATAACTCAAATCATACAATTCACCCTTCAGTTACTGAAAGGGTATAATTCAGTGGCTCTTAGTATTTTCACAAAATTGTGCAACTATTCCCACAATCGAGTTTAGAACATTTTCATCATCCCGCAAAAAACCCCATACCCATTAGTAGTCACTCCCCAGTTCTTACCAACCCACAATCTTAGGCAGCCACTAATCTACTTTCCATCTCTATAGATTTGCCCATTCTGGACATTTTGTATAAATGTAATTACACAATATGTGGCCTTCTGTGCCTGGTTCTTTCACTTAGCATAATGTTTTTAAGGTTCATCCACGTTGTAGCACGTATGAGTGCTTTGTTCCTTTTTACTGCCAAATATATTCCATTGTGTGGATACACCACATTGTACTTTCCCGTTCATGACTGTTTCTACTTTGGGGCTTGTTACGGTTTGAATGTCTCCTACAAAACACATCTTGAAATTTAATTGCCAGTGTAATGGTATTGGAAGGTGGGCCTTTAAGAGGCTTCACCTTCATGAATGGATTAATGTCATATTGTGGGGTTGACTCTCACAGGAGGGGGCTCCTGATGAAAGGATATGTTTAGCCCCATTTCTGTGTCTTGCATACTCTCTTGCCCTTCCCCCGTGGGATAACGCTGCCCTCGCCAGAAGCTGGTGTCATGTTCTTGGACTTGTCAGCCTCCAGAACCATGAGCCATTTTTTTTTAAAAAATAAATTACCTGGTGTCAGGTCTTCTGTTATAGCAGCAGAAAATGGACCAAGACAGGGTTATTATGAACAATACTGCTATGAACACTCGTGTACAAGTCTTTGTGTGGAAATGTTTTCATTTATCTTGAGTGTAATTGCTGGGTCATATGGTAACACTTATGTTTAACCAATCGAGGAGCTGTCAGACGTTTTCCAAAGCAGCAGCACCATTTTACATACCCACAACAAATTTATGTGGGCTCCATTTTCTCAACATCCGCACCAATTTTTGTTATGTATTTTATTTTTTTTTTTGGTAGAGATGGGTCTTATTATGTTGCTCAAGCTGGTCTCAAACTCCTGGGCTCAAGCAATCCTCCAGCCTCAGCCTGCAAAAGTGTTGGGATTACAGGCTTGTCTTTTTTATTATAGTCATCCTAATTGGTGTGAAGTGGTATTAATATCACTGAGGTTTTGATTTGCATTTCTCTGATGTCTAACGATGTTGAACATCTTTTCATGTGCTTGTTGCCCATTTGTATATGTTCTTCGGAGAAATGTCTATTTAGATCTTTTGCCCATATTAAAACTGGGCTGTCTTTTTATTATTGAGTTGTAAGGGTTCTTTATATATTCTAATAGAAGAACCTTATCGGATATATGATTTTCAAATATTTTCTCTCATTCTGGGGGCTCTCTTTTCTCTTTCTTGATCATATCCTTTGAAGCACAAAAGTTTTAATTTTGATGAAGTCCAATTTATCTATTTTTTTCTTTTGTTACCTGTGCTTTTGGTGTCGTACCTAAGCAATCATTGCCTAATCCAAGGTAACAAAGATTTATGCCTATGTTTTCTTCTAAGAGTGTTATAGTTTTAGCTCTTATATTCAGGTTTTGGTCCATTATGAGTTAATTTTTGTATATGGCATGAGGTAGGGGTCCAACATGATTCTTTGGCATGTGGATATCCAGTTGTCCCAGTACCATTTGACAAAACTGTCCTTTCTCCATGGAATTGTCTTGGCATCCTTGTCAAAAATCAATTGACTATAAATGTGAGGGTTTATTTCTGAATGTTCAGTTCTATTGCATTGATCTATATGTCTTCAGACGGGGAAAACATTCAGTCTTTCACCATTAAGTATGTTGAAAGCTGTGGATTGTTCATAGATGCCCTTTATCAGGTAGAAGAAGTTCCTTCCAACTCCTATTGTTGACTTTTTTGTTTGTTTGTTTGTTTTGTTTTTTAGAGACAGGGACTCACTCTGTTACCCAGGCTGGAAGGCAGTGGCATGATCATAGCTCACTGCAGCCTCAAACTCCTGGGCTCAAACAGTCCTCCCACCTCAGCCTCCTGACTTGCTGGGGCCACAGGCATGCACCACCACACCCTGATAAATTTTTTTATTTTTTGTAGAGATGGGGTCTCTCCATGTTGCCCAAGCTAGTCTTGAACTCCTGGCCTCAAGTGATCCTCCTGCCTCAGTCTCCTGAAGTGCTGGGATTACAGGTGTGAGCCACTGGGCCTGGCTAATTGTTTTTATCATGACAGGTGTCGTCTACCAAATGCTCTTTCTGCATCTATCATGTGACATTTTTCCTTTGCTCTGTTGATACGTGTTACATTAATTGATTTTAGGATGCTAAACCAACCTCGCATTCCTGGGATAAACCCTATAGCCCTTTTTATCATATATTGTTGGATTTTGTTTGTTAGTATTTTGTGGAGCATTTCCCATCAATAGTCATAGGAAATATTGGTCTGTAGTTTCCTGTTATGTCTTAGACTGGTTTTAGTATCAAGGTAATTAATACTGGTCCCATAGAATAAATTGAGAAGTATTCTATTTCAAAGTGATTTTTAAAATACCCTTTTAAACCAAAAGCCTCCATGTTACAAACAAAATCCAGTTAGAAGATATAACGGAAGAGGATACCCCAAATAGGAAAACAAATAAAAAATGTCTAAATGTAAAATTAACAAGACATGTCCAAAACCTATATGAGGAAATTTATAATTTATTTCCGAATGACACAAAAATTGATTTAAACTTACAGAAAGATATACCACGATCTTGGACAGAAAAATCCACCTCATAAAGGTATCGATACTCCCAAGCTAATTTGTAAATATAAGGTAACTCCCCCCAAATTCCGTCAATTAATTTCTTTCCTCCCTTCCTCCCTCCCTCCCTCTCTTCCTTCCTTCCTTCCTTCCTAAAAACAAATAGGAAAGACTATCCAGGAAAAACCTGGAAAAGAAAATCACTGAGATTATAAAACATTATAAAGCCTCTATTTAAAACAATGTGGCTGGAAAGCTGTCGTCCCAGCTACTCATGAGGCTGAGG